>CP130734.1:26457168-26641214 GCA_030553155.1 Nippostrongylus brasiliensis
TCGTCCTTCGACACCCTATCTAACACATACCTAATTCGTCAATATCGCTCATCTGATGACCAAAAAAATAAAAATTCAAAAAAGAATAAAAATCATCAATAAACAATAATGGATCACATCAATAAATGAATTACCATCATCTCTGCTATTAGAACTCTGAAACATTCTCAATAATCCACTACATGGCCAACATTAGTGCGGTATACTATAGAATGTGGCTAATTGGATTTTTATTGATGATAGCTTCAATTGCCTTACTTTCGAGCTTTTTTAGTTTCGTGTTCTTTAGTGTTTCCTTGGCTGGTTGCCCGCCTAGCAACTTTCACTCTCATCTCGCCTATGTGAGCAGCAAATAAATAAATAAAAGAGATATACTACATAATGAATATATAAATAAACAGATAAAATATTAACAAATAATTGATAAATGATAACTAAATAGATTTCGTGCCATTGTGATGTGGTGTTGGTTAGATAGGGGTAGAAGTGAGTCGACAGAAGCCGTTGTTCAAGTTGTTGTGCGATACAAAAGAAAACAACTGAATTCTTACGCTCGGCAACTTTAACTAAGGAATAAAGAAGATAAAAGAGGTTCAGGAACTTTTTTACAATTCGTCGTCTGGCGCAGCACTTGTACCAACGCTCCAAAAACCCTTGCGTACGACAAGCGCCAACACCGATTCGAGGGGTCGATGGCGAGCCAAAGTGGAAGAATTTCAGCGAGTGTCAGTCAGCCACACCTCGTCGCGTCTCCACCTACGAAAACACGACCATTACCTTAGGTGGAGAGCGTACAGGAACGCAAAAGGTCGTCGTCTCCCCGTGGCGAATGTCGGCGAGATGTTTCCGTTGAAATTTCCGCCAGAAGAAAACGAATTTTATGGCGAAGAAGTGACTGTATGGAAGTTCCACCGTACGATGGCTATTTCCGCTGTGACACCATCTGAGTTGAATCCCGCCCATATTTCTTCCAAAAGCCTAAATCGATTCGATTCGGTGCCGCACTTGCTGTAGCCAACTGGCAAACGTCGTTCAAGAATTTCAAAAGGTCGAATGTTTATCAAGGCCGTCTATGTCATATCGTTGGAGCTAAGTACAGTCCCGCAACCATAAAACGGCGGAAGCAGCGTTCTTTTGCGCCGAAAAGCGCCGGTTTCAGGGTCCACACGTGGTGTCCCGGACGAAGTCTACCTCGGTTCAGTGGGAGTTGCAGCGTGGTAGCTTGACGAAAGTGGAGCCCCGAGCGACGAGTCCCTAGACGAAGGACCAACGGAGCAACGGATTGAAAATCGAGAGGTCAAAAAATTGCTCAAAAACAAATTCCATGAATTTGGAAGAAAGGTATTTGGAACGCTAGAGCTCAGACTGCTGAGCTCAAATAAACACTTACTTTAGCGAGTGAATACAGTGACGTTGTTAGAAAACGGCTGTTCTGGCGCAAAATAACGCCGTTTTATCGTTACGTCTTGTCTGGTGCTGTAAATAGGGACAACTATCAGTCGTCCGTCACACCAGGGAAGGAGTAATGGATTCTTATACAGTCGCGACATTAATGGCCGGTTCGTGGATGCATGAACTCTTCTGAGACGAAAATTCGTTTTTAATAGCAAATCTTTATTCTGTGTTTAACCTCTACACTGCAACTAAACTGGCAGAGACATCAGAATTGTGTCTCGCTGAGCAGTTTTCCTACTTCAGAGGGGCCCAAACGCTACGGTTGTGTTGGCTAAATTGAATGACTATTTTTAAAGTCGAATGAGCCCGTTAACCTTTTCTCAATTCCCACTGAATCACCTATTTCAATAACGCCTCTTTTGCCTCCGCTGGCAAGTAGAATATTTGTACTTGAAGATTATTAGACTTATTCGAAATGTTTTTGAAATAATTTCACTCGCTAGTGGGTATGAGATGCTATGGTTTTCAAAACTTGTAGTTTTCGAATGGGGCTGTCAGTGCTAGACGTTTGGTCTTACAATTTTTGGTTACACAGCAAAGAATGCAGATTTGCTCACGAACTCTAAAATTCTTACAACAATTGAACACGCTGCATTTCACAAAAATTGATTTGGATCTCCCTATCGTGTGCAGTACCAGACGGGCCGCAACGATAAAACGGCGCCAGCGACGCTTTGTTGCGTAGAAACCGCCGTTTTCCTACATTTCTTCAAAATTAGTTAATTCGTCAAAATAAGTATGCTTTTGGGCACAACAGGTGGAGGTCTATCTTTTCATGTACATATCTAACAAACGATTTTTTGACCTCTCGATTTTCGATCCCTTACCCCTTCGATTCCTCGTCTGGTGACTCAACGCTCGACGAGGCTCTGCCTTCGGCCTGGCTCCCACGCGGGGACCCCGTTGGGCATAAATGAATGGAAGTATGCTTTCTCCAGGTCACCACGCGTGGACCCCAAAAATGGCATTTTTCGGCGCACAAAAGCGCCGCTTTGTCATTACGGCAAGTCCGGTACTATAGACATTTGAAGAATTTCAATACCATACTAGATAACGAATACATCATACGCTCTCTACCATTTCTCAAGTGGAATTGTAATTAAGTCATCTGCAGCTATCAGTGATTGCAAGGAGTGCTGTTTTCTGAGCATGAGTTTGCACTTGTTTGTAAGTCGTAAGCATTTTTTGAGCTATTTCACATTACATGTGTGGTGTTCAAAGGTAAAAGGTAAAGGTGCCGGCGTTGATTACTTAGTGTCTTTACCCTCCCAGACAAGTCTGGTACCAATTTACCCGAGCCAGCAGGGATGAAAGGCTTGGTCAGTTCGGGCCGGGATCGATCGCTCGACCGCGCGGGTGTGAGTAACGGCTCTTACAACTGAACCACGCGGGGCCCTATGAATGGTGTTTACCTGTTTTAAATAAAGAATTAAATAAATAAACTATCGATATCCGAACGCTAGCCGTCAGTGTCCAGATGGACAGTGTGAATGGCGATGCCAATAGGGCAGGTTTTAATTCGCCCACGAAACGTCAACATGGCGCGTTTTTGCTTGGGTGCGATCTTCACCAAGGACCAGTTGGCAGGCAAAGTGCGGCGGCGCGAGCCAATCGTACCCACGAACACTCGTACACCTCATTATGCCAGCCAACGTTATGGTTATGGTGGGTAATTTGAACATGTTGAAGATGGCAATCACCCGACAACTGGAACTCGCGTACGGCTCCGGACGAGTTCTCTTGGGGCGCGCTTCTCGTCTCTCGTCGTCTTCGGACCTTTACAGACCAGACGACAAAAAATGAGCGACGAATACGAAGTCTTCACCGCGGTGGTGACCCCGGTGATCGATTAGAGCAATGCGGCCGCCGCAAACGTCGCGTTGGACGAGAATGCTCGTCGTCGGGTGTTTCGCTCAATTCCATTCATAACGGCTAATTAGTCGCTCAAATTGCACGTCGTCGGGTCTGTAAGGGCCCTTCAAAAATCGTGGCGTCTTTCCCAGTTTGTGGCAAAGCGCCACAAATTGTCGCACTCCTAATTGATGCTACTACAATAATCCATGATATCGGCCTTTTGGTGAATAATAATCTAACCTTTGATAAGCACTGCGACTCCATAGCTCGAAGCGCTCCCAAGGGGGTTTTGACCTGGTCAAAGTTATTCTACTCGTAATCTAGAAGTCTTCATTGGAGCGTACAAAACACATATTAGACCTTATCGATCGAGAAGTGGTTGATAATGTTGATTGAACCTGTCCAGAATTGATTCACCTGATAGGGTTCTAAAACTAGAGAGCCTGGAACTGCGAAGAAACAAGTTTGAGTGGTGCTATACAAAATGTTGCATGATACATGTGGTCTCACTTTGCAACGCTTAATAGCCGGAAAGGGCTTTATTACCAGAAGGGGTTCACACAAAATTTTTCTACAAAAGACAAAACTGTGTAGGATCAGGCTTCCTGTTGGCTAGGTAAAAGGTAAGGGTAAGCGTGTTGGTGTGGGTCCGCCTCCCTAGAGATGGAAGGCTTGGTGTAGAGAAGTCCTCTGAGGGTGCACCGCCGCATTCGTGTTCCATTCAAATCGAAGAGGCATGGTGTATACGTATTTGGCATATACAATGATTTTTGGACAGCCGCTGTTAATGTTCGTACCTTCCCAGATGGTACCAATTTACTCAACCCCGGAGGGATGGAAAGATTGGTTAGCCTGGGCTGGGATGGATCGCTCGACCGCTGGGTGTCAGAAGCGCTTTCTAGACTGCACCAAGCGGGCCCTTAAAAAACTATCTATAACGAGTGATTCGAATACCGTGCCCGTGGAACTTCGTGTGCATAATAAAAGTGCGAAACCAACCCAAACTCGCTCGCGACAATGCTAAAAAAGCTGCTGATCGTCAGTGGGATGGGAACGACGTTGTCCCTTTCCATGTTTAAAAAAGTGCATCGAAGGCGATAAGGAAACACGATATCCGGTCGGATTGCAACTAGATCGGATATGGACTTTTGAACTGGTTAGCCGGCAACCTTTTCCAGTGTTCGGTACACCACCGGACTACGACGTCACTTCCATTCGTATGGTAGGATACAATCTGCCCTTACCGGATACTTGCACTGAAAACATCTAGAATTAAAGAAGGTAAGGTGAAGCGGTCGCTGTTGGTGAATTCCCTGAGGGCACGCCTCCCATTCGTACTCCACTTGAAATCGTGCCAGTGTCTTCACCTTCCCAGCCAAGTCTATGGAAATATATACCCAGAAATTGAAGACCGACTTATCCTTAAAATGACGATTTCGCGGCTGAGTCGTCTAGTCTACCCCGCTAACGATAAGCCGATTAGGTAAAAGACGACAAGCGCTATTAAAAGTCTTCCATGAAGTATTCGACGGTGATGACTCAGAATCGCCTTTAGCATCGAAATCCAACAATTGCATTTTCCAGCTTTTCATCGCCAGCGCCTATCAAGTGCAGCATCTGGACAAACCTTGCCAGGTCACCTGAAACAGAACATAAGCGTAGGAGCATTTGTCACTAACGGGGCCTGGACTGGGCGTGTGAGGTCTACTGGTTTCTGCAAAGGAAAAAACTGGTGCTAGTGGCTTTTCTGGGCGAGTCCACCAATGTAGATTTATTGGAATGAATGTACTGTTCTCGTGCGCTTCCCTAATAGGGGTGAGGCAGATTTGCGGAGAGCGGTTTTCATCACGGTAAACCTAAAATCCTTGAGGACAAGCTGATCTGTTTCATTTTGTTCTCCGATTTCTTTCTGGGAAGTATTATACTCGCTCTAGATGAATGCTCACCACATAACGGTTATCATCCAAAGGTTTCCTTTTTTTGAATAGATAAATGAACGTAGAAGGTTATGGTGAAACGGTCGGCCTTGATCACTTGCCTAAGGGCTCGTTTAGACGCCGCGCGGCAAAAATGCAAAATCGAAGCTCAATCAATAACTAACGCCCTTGATCGAATTTGCTCCTTTGCATTAGTGGCGCAGTCCGGTGGCGCCTCATTTAGGCAAAATTAGTGGCCGTTCGGGTTTTGTAGAAGGCTGCTATTCCTTACTAAAGGACATTTTGACGAAATTCACTTTTCTCGTTTAGTTTTTTTCCTATGTGATTATATGTCAATTTTTTGCTTAGACGCGCCGCCGCCGGACTGCGCCACTAACTAAAGAAAATCAATGACGTTGATTATTGATTGCGCTTCGATTTTGCATTTTCGCCGCGTGGCGTCTAAACGAGCCCTAAGGACGCGCCATGAAGTAATCCATCCTGAATCGTGTATAAATGGTGAATGCGCTTTTGACCTATAAAATGACTTGCGGGGGCCAGCTGCTGCACCACGCCAGTGCCTTTACATTCCCAGGTAAGTTTGGTGCCAATTTACTCGACCCAGGAGGGATGGAAGGCATAGCGTGGTCCGGGATCGATCACTCGACCGTACGGATATCAGAAACTCTTGCCTCTGCACCACGCGCTACAACCCTAGATGAAGGCAATGCCCCAAACGAGATCTCTTTGTGAATTCGGGTATCATTTCCCGCTGCTATAATTCTCGAAACAGATCTGCCCCACTTTTCACTTATTATTCATACGATCCGTCCCATTATGCACGGAACATACTTGACATTTGCGCGACCGTTCCCGAATTTACAAACATTCCGTGACTTTCTGCGGAATGTTTATGCGGAAACACTGCAAACTGGGAAAAGGTATATCCTTTTAGAAAGAGTGGGGCAACGTGTCCTAGGAGGTATAATGTTTCTTGGCGTTCTTCTACGCCGCAAACACCTCGATTGAATGCGGAGGTGGTAAACACCAGTCTGAACCACAGGAAACTATAATAAGTGCTTGTATAGGAACTTGTATAGTTGCGATAATTGTCGAGGCCTTTGCCGCGAGAATTGCCGCTTCCTCTACACCCGCAAACGGTTCTTCCCATACAAAAGTTTCAAATCACGTCCGCGTGCGATGTCGCGCGCGACAATTTGCAGAGGAATCACTTCTGCGGTGTAGAGAACAGTTGAATCAATCATTCGACTTCTTCTCCGGAAGAAACGCCAACGTCTCATCGGATCCTGGAAGAGACCGGTGAAATTCGAAAAATCAAACATCCAAGAACAATTACGGATTACAACGGCGAATCGCAAAGAAATTATAAAGGGAGAGAAACACGGACTACGCGGTACAATGATATCTGCGCATATAGACAGGGAATTAAAGTCATGATTTACTATTATACGGAACTAGAGAACAAAAAAACAAAAAAAACATTAGAAAACAACAACGCACTTCTACACGACTCTATCTACTTTGTAACGACGATTCGGCCGATTTTTCTATGTTACGATGGAATTCTACCGTATCGAACGTTCCGCAACGACAAATCGGCGCCGGCGGCGCTTTCTTGCGCAGAAAGCGCCGTTTTCCATATTTTCTTTAAAATTCAATTATTCGTAAAAATAAGAATATACTTGAACCCAGCAGATCAAACTGCCATATCGTGGAACTCGTTAACAAGCGAATTTTCGACCCCTCGATTTTCTGTCCCTTGCCCCTTCGATTCCTCGTCTGATGAATTATCGCTCGAGGAGGGTCTGCCTTCGGCGGGGCTACCACGCTGGGACCCCTTTCCACGGACATGCGGCGTAAATGAATTGAGGTAGACTTTTTCGTGTGACCAAGCGTGGACCCCAAAACCGGCACATTTCGGTGCAGAAAGAGCGCCGCTACCGTGGTTTTATCGTTGGGCGCATCCGGTGCTGTATCTTTTAAAAAACGCAGGTGTATTACCTCTCTGCATCCAATTGACGCAAAAAAACGTTAGTAAAAAATCGTTTTACAACAACAATGTTTGGCTCACAGCCAAAACAGCGCAAGTCGTCACTTTCTCGCCGTGTTGCCTGATACCCCAATATCAACGAATCAGAAAACACGGTAGTTTTACGACAGGAAATCCTCTTCTCTTACCACTTTAGCGCCAATCCGTCCTAGTTCTCTGACGTCATAAATATCTTTGTATCTTACTGAACTCTTATTATACAGGGTGTCCCAAAAAAACGTACCCACTGTTTGAAATGCCATAACTTTGGCGAAAGTGAACCAATCGTAACAATTCGTAGCTTGGATGATAGCTAAGAAAAAAGTAAATTTTCTGGTATATGGTTGGTGAGGATTGCGCCATGCACTTGACCGAGGCCTCCGATTTTCTACCTGATTGATAGTGCATGGGTTATATGTTTGCTCTATTTTGGTCGTAAACAGGTGATATCTCTACTATGAGTCACTTCTGAGGAAGTAAACATATCGACTTGCTGCACCTTTTGGCTAAGTATGGAACAACTTCAATATCGATCAAGAATTGTAACCACCGTTTGAGAAGCTAAAACTCTTCAAACAGTGATGCAGTCATGAGAAAAGAATTTAAAGGAATGAAAATGTGTGAACCATAAGGATTGCGCCATGCACCTGTCCGAATCGTCGGATTCTAGACCTGATTGAAAGTTCACGGATAACATGCTTGCTCCACTTTGGTCGCCAAGAGGTGATATCGCTGCTACATGTTTCTCGTGATGCAGTAAACATAAAACACCAAAGCATAACAAGTTTCTGCACAACAGCACGAGCTATTACATGCTCATTACAAGAGTCCTGGGTTTATGAAAAGAGTAAACAGTATTGTGCAAAAGCATCTTGAAATGCATGTTAAACTTGCTACGTTTTGATGTTTTCGTGTTTACTGCATCACGAGAAACATGTATCAGCGATATCACCTCTTGGCGACCAAAGTGGAGCAAGCATGTTATCCGTGAACTTTCAATAAGGTCTAGAATCCGACGAGTCGGGCAGGTGCATGGCGCAATCTTCATGGTTCATACATTTTACATCCCTATAAATTCTTTTCTTATAATTGCATCACGATTGGAAGAGTTTTAGCTTCTCAAACAGTGGCTACAATTATTGATCGATATTGATGTTGTTCCATGCTTAACCAAAAGCTGCAGCAAGTCGATATGTTCACTGCCTCAGAAGTAATTCATAGCAGCGATATCACCTGTTTACGACCAAAATAGAGCAAGCATATAACCCATGCACTATCAATCAGGTTCAAAATCCGAGACCTCGGTCGAGTACGTGGCGCAATCTTCGCCAAACACATACCAGAAAATTTACTTTTTTCTTAGCTGTCATCAACGCTATGACTCGTTACGATTGGTTCACTTTCGCCAGAGTTATGGCATTTCAAACAGTGGGTACATTTTTTTGGGACACCCTGTATAGCTTTACATGGGCTTATTAAATTTACTCGTGATTTGATCGTATTCACCTTAGTGTTCAGGTATTTACACCGCAGGTATCCACCTTACCCATCATCGAGGGCACACCGTTCGGGAACACCATTCGAACACAGTTCAGCGAGACGGCTACGTAAGGTGTTCCCTCCCCTGATGGGTAAGACGGGTAAGGTGAGTACTTGCGGTGGTAGATGTTGATGAATGACAAAAAGCGAAAGGCAGCCGGCTCATGGAAGCGTGAGAGCTCATTGGCGGAGGACGAGTTCACCGGATTCCTGAGACGTTCAATCCAGTTTCTTCACCTGTGCTGTTCTAGACGTTCACGCACGAGTGACTGCCTCAAATTGCCCGCGAATGACCGGCATTTGGACGAGTACGAATGGTTTTTCCTCAAAGACGGGTATTCTCCGAAGGTGAATACCCACGCGGGCTTGGGTATGCAGGAGATGGGATGAAAGCGATGGTGGAGTATATCGACATACCAGCTGGTTTCCCGAGAATTCACCATGATGGCTCATTCGTAGCTATAGCACCAGAAGCTTTCATCCTCTTGCGCGGTACCAGACACACCAATGTTCTTGAATCAGAAATTATGATAATTTAGCAGTAAGAAAAACTTGAGGTTTCGAAACATTCTACCTCATTTACGATGATATGCCATAATTTACCGTCAACAGCCTTTTCATCGCCATGGAACCACAAGCCAGCAGCTGACTGCCAGGGCGTCGGATACCCGAAGGGTGGTAAACTGGGCTTAGAATCACGCACGGATGAGCGGTCTCTGAAACCGCGGCGCAGCCAGAACCAGACGGCAGAGTCGATGAGAGATTGCGTTTAACATATGAAGTTTAGGATAAGTAGACAAAGGTGGGCGCCGTTCGGGCTATATCTCGGGGTCTATCGGGGGTTTACCAACAATGAATCTGAGCCCTGGGCCCATATTAAATGAATGGACGATTCATGAATGGACGAGCGGTCTCCGAAACCCCGTCGGCGATAAACCCGCTCGATACCGTCGAGGTCTCCCAAACCCTGCCTCATCGCGAGTTACGATAGACCCGCGATAAACAACGGCACGCGTTCACGAATCTCGGTTTGCACGCCGTTGGGGGTATATCTCGGGGTTCATCGGGGTTTACCAATTATGAATGTGGGCCCTGGTGTTTTACCGCGAAATTGTCGCCATTTCTGATTAAGGAGGTTCCTGGTAAACGATACACTTCAATTAGCTGAAACCTCCTTGTCTAATCTTGCAGTGAAGGGCTCGGATAGGAATCAGCTTTGGTGATACCTTGTCCCGCACCTGTCGAGGCCATCAGGGTATAGTTTTGGGGCTGGGTATTTGATATCCCACAATATCAGAGGGGTGTACTTCTATACCTTCGAGTAAACTCTGCGTGTTTCCGACTATTAAAGGCGCTAGTCGGTCACCGCCGCCGATGGTCCCGCTGTGTATTTAGCGGTTAACTGATTCAACGGATCTACAGGTATTTTCCGTCGAAAATTGTTAAACGGACTTAATGGCAAATTTTCCAAATTTTACGAGAAATTTAACGGTTTTCCATGTGCCTGCGCGCACCGGCAGCCAGTCCTAATTGCAGGCTTTCGAGTGAGGACCACCTTCTCTCTTCCACACCACTAAAAGCGATCTGGGCACTGTAATAGAAATAGATTGCCTGTTGAAACTTCTCTTTTACTTGGGTGATAGTGATCATTGTCTACCACCTTCATACGCCATCATTCCGGTAACAATAGTGGGTTATCTCGTTATCACCTTCTTCAGAGTCTTCCATTGATAGAGGGTTTGTCAATCAGAGTTCTGCGTGCAATGTCAAAGCGATTCCATTTAGGACCAGCATCTTTCTCAGCAGTTCGTGAGCGGTTTTATTGGGCCGACTGACCCACTAGTGTCTAATGGCGCCGTCTACTTACCCCTGCAATCCCAGCTCATTTCGAACGACATCGGGGCGGTGATCAACGGGTAACTGACGACGTCACACTCAAAAACCGAGCCGCTAACCTTGAAAGGACATGCTACGAAGACACCATTGATGAACATATGCTGAGAGGTGTCTTAAGGGATGTCTGATACCACAATGGCAAAACGGCAATTTGAAGTGGCCGACGTTGATCAATCCCTTTATAGGGCGCGCCACAAATTCCTGGCCCACTTGGAGCTTTGATACGTTCGACGTTGGGGCGTGGTGGATGCGTATGTAGTCTATACAATGGATGCTATACCGAATAAGTGTCCTCACCATCTCAGACAAGTCAGGTATCAATTTACCCGACCCCAGAAGGTTGAGTAGCCTGGGCGAAGATCGATCGCTTCACTGCGAGGATGCATGTGTAACGCTACTTATCATTGCATCACCGCATAGGGAGGGTGGGTGGATGAGGACACCCAGCAATCCTTTTATAACTGCATCTTTGTTCTATACACAATATAAAAGTAGATGTTGTTTTGGATTTGTAACAAAAACTCAGATGAGACACGAAACTTATTCTCTTAATTGCCGCTTTTTGTATAGCGGTTTATAGACGAGAACTATTTGAATGATTTATATATTTGGAGATGCTAGGTTATTCGCAGACTGCACTGACCACTGTGCTACATCGGTAGCACAGTGGTCAGTGCACTCTGCAGGAGACAGAAGGACGCGGGTTCAATTCCCGTCCGATGTCAGTGTTTTGCGAATAACCTAGCATCTTCAAATATACAACTCGGATGAGAATCGAATTCTTGTCTCTGATTTACCCGTGGCAACGCGATGCTACAACATGTAGTGATTGACATTCGGCCTAAACTGGGAGGTTCTCTCAGCTCCCCTATCACGTTTCTATAGCCAGAGGGCATCAACCGAAATACCTACCTATATTATTAGTCTGAGATTTGAACCTTTTGAACCCCCCTTCCTTCCGTGGGTGCCGGTTCCGATGACTTTTCGATGGAAGAGATTGGCGGTACCGAAAAGAATCCGAAGAAACTAACGAATTAACAGAAATTAGCGGTTTTTTCCTCAAAAATTTTATAATTTTGACTCAGATGGTACCGAGCCGCCACTTCTTACAATTAGCCTATAGATAGACACAGCCGGTTCAAGTACAGCTCAAAGCCCCACGGTTGTCAGGACGTCTTCGAATAGACTTAGAATGAATAAATAGATGAAAACAAGTTTGCGAATTTTCTCTTCTCTCATCTGGAAGAATTTTCCTGGGTAAAACAACCCTCAAACAAACAGATGTCCAATGGTAAAGGCAAACAAAAGGATAGCTATCAGAAATCTGATAAACAACCGGCGAATCATCAAGGCCGAAGCAACTACGAGCCGGCCCTGAGGGCAGAAACACGGACAAAGAGGGTGAAGCTAGAGACAAGGCGTTCTAAAGCGACAACGGAGTCAGAACTTCTTCTTCTTCTTTTTGCATAATTTCAGAACCTTTGGAAAGAAATATGCTTTAGAAGGGGGAAAAATCTTAAACAGGAGTCACGATAGTCTTTGAAAAAGATCGGATCGGTTCTTTACTCTTTTTGGATAATTTTTTGAGACATTCGAAATAAGTGGCTTCAAATTTGAATGAAATTGAATGTCTCGATTTTTGGTGAGCGATGCCTAGAGAGCATATTTTTCAAAAAGTACATACGACGTCTCAGAGAAAGGAGTAAAGAATGCGAGAGCGTCGCTTCTTCGACCCTACTCGTTCCGTGACCACACCCACTGTTGACGCTCGCAACTAGTTTCTCTGTATGGATCATGTAGAAGAAGCCGTGGAACGAGGGAAAATCAAACGCTCAACTTTCAATCGGATCACAAATCGATCGCTCCGATCAGTCATGATCTTCGAGAAAATGGGTTGACCTTGAACGTGTAATTAGAGCTGAATAGGAAAGCCTAGAGGAAAGCATCGAGGAGGGCTAATTGTTGGGAAACAAGTGCTCCCGTGTTCGACATTCTAGCCAACAGGGTAGGTAACATTTTGGGCGACATATTCAACTACGAATGCTCTCCCTTTCGAAACTTCTTTTTGTTTTACAAAAAATAGTTCGAAAACAGTTTCCTCTAAGAGTGGATTCGCATCGAACAAAAGATTGTCATCAGAGATACGACGAGAGGGTCGAGACCTAAGAATTGGAGTTAAACTTCCATTTAACAACATCGAAAGTCAGACGCAAGCAAAAACTGAACCCAGGTTCATGAATGGATCCGAAAAAAATTCCGAAATACTCCGGAACAAAAATATCCTGAACCGTGATGCATCAACGCGTACGGTGAGATTTATTCGAGGTATTATATACCATCTTATATAAGAAAGGGCGCAGGCAGTGGTGGCATTCGATCTCCGCTCGTTCTAACCAAGCCGTCTTCTAGTCTAGATCTTCTAGTCTGATCAAAGCACCACGAAATGGTGAAGGTTTTCAGTTGTGATCTTCGAGTTCTCCCTTTGAATCTCGTTCTCCTACGTCTTTCAAGAGGACGATTCGAGAAAAACGACAATCGACGATTATTCTCCAGTTGATTCCAACAAGGTTTTTCACCGACATAAATACTGGTCGAAGGCCTCCTCCCAACCTACATCAAAAAGCTAATCTGGTTCGCTAAGGAACAGCGAAACGCAAGCGGATTCTGTTTATATTGAACCTATAATTCATATTTATATTATTTAATTTGCCGACTTTCAAATTATAACATGGTCTTTGCATCAAAAAGTTGCCACGAACGACTTTCTATTAACAGTTTTCGAGTCCACGGCGTCAGGTTAATTTAAACCGCTGGTCTCACACATGAATCAGGGTCGAGAAGTCCTCCACATCATTCCACATTATCATGTATGAGTCGTTGGGAAGTGAGTTTGAGGGATGCGACTCCGTCAGTGTTTGAGTGACCGTTAATATGTCCTAATTAGAGTTCCAGACGTCCCCCACGACCATGACGCATCTTCGAGTTTAGTTTTTGTCATGCCCAAACACTATCGTTCTGTTAGGGAAGCGTAGTACAATGGTAGGAGGCGCTACTGACACCTGTACAGTCGAGCGATCAATCTCGGCTCAAGCTAACCAAGCCTTCCATCTCTTAGATGTCGGGAATTGATACCAAGCTTGTCTGGGAAGACATTGCCTTGAAATAGCGGCTGGCCCACGCAAGTAATTTTGTATGACAAATTCGTATCCACCGTTCATCTACAATTCTGAAAGATGGATGGATGCACGGCGCGTCCTTAGGGGACTGATCAATGTTGTCCGCTTTACTTTTTATGCTTCCTCTCGGCGGAGTCCATATAATAGTTCCCAGAAGCTTGTGAAGAACCGTTCCAGAGAGTTCTTTAACGATTTTTGCATCCAGAAAGAATGGCCTTCGATTCAGCCGGCAAAACAGCGGTGGCAGATGAAGCGACAAAAAGGAATAACAAAGGAAAGGGAGGCAAAAGCTTAGTTACTGTAGCTAATTTTATTCACCATAAAAACCTGATTGTGTGGGAACCGGTCTCAGCAACGAATAGCTGAAAATTGGCGTGACGAAAAGTCGAAGAAAGCAGCTAAACGCTGACAAACTGCCAGTAAGCCGAGGGCAGAGCGGAAACGAGTAAGAACTTCGGAAAAAAGAAAAGAAGAACATCGAAAGTTGGTAGTCAAGTGAAGAAGGCAGACTGCCGAAAACAGAAGCGGCCAACAGAAGAGATCTGGAAGAAACGAATGCGAGTCAAATTAGGGGTGTTTATTGATACTCATGAATCGGAAGTTGAACTTAAGGTCACCTCCTGGGTATCAGCAGATGAAATTCACTTCACACATTGAAAAGAAGAGACGGAAAAGCAGATCAAATAGGTACAGAACTGCTCCTGACCTCGTTTCCGTGACGACACAGAAGCCGAACAGATTAGACGGTGTAGTCAAAGAGTACAATTGGCGGTGAGGCTGGTCGCATCGGATATGTGATATATGGAGTGATAAGGGCATGTTTTCGCCAGCCCCGTCGTCCCACACAGCGCTGGCGCACCGCACTGGAATTCGGACGCCGATCGGGTCAAGGTGAGAGTAGTGGAAGTTAGTCGGACGGTGGTGGTGGTGGTGGTGATAAGCGAATGACTCGCGTCCGAAATTGCAGCGGCGAATTAAGGCGACAAATCTGCGACGAATCTTCTAGTAGAAACTCTGGAATGAATAGCTTACGGTGTGTGGGTGCAGGATGTGGTAGACAAATTTTAATTCAAGTTTCCCGCCATACCGTAATATCGCCGCAGGTCGCGATTGGTCCGTTGAGAGCCAGAATGCTCTGGTGTTTAGCGATACCCTCAATCGATACCCTAAATGTTGCACACCACCACCGAAGTGCCCCAATCGTTGAAAGCCTTGGCGCTGGAGGTACACCGGTTTAAGCATTGGGTTGTCGGGAAAGTTCTGTCATCAATCGGACATTTTTTTCAGAATCTTTCATTTTTGTTTGAGCACAGACGTTCCCAGTTGCTTGCGCTGTGGAATGCCGTGTAAGGAATACATAGTACAGCACTGGTCGCAGAATACGTTTGTCAACTGGAACCATAGCTCCGGTTTCAATGGAGTCGCGTACCCAGCACCGGCAATATATAAGGAAGTTCCTGCGCTCAGTGTATTCTAGAATGTTTGGTCTACTGATCAGTAGTCATGGAGTGGTCATAACGCTTCTCGCTGAGTTTTATGAACTTTTTAAAAATCTTGTGACAACATTCCCGACAACCCAATAATTCGATTCTTCGGATACAACTGAGAAAACAACAAGAAAACCGTGACTGAAGTAGTGAAATTGGGCGTAAATATACAACGAGTTGAAAAAACAACACCAAAAACCAAATCAGTGAGTAAACCGGAACCCAAACCAAGATAAAAATGCTACTGTTCAAAGGAAACGGAAACTTTAAAAAACTACACTATCACGGGCTTATCTGGATTTTCTCCTTTTCCTTTTGGGGACTGAGCAAAGGTAAATGTCTGGATGTGAATAACAAAGCTCTCCTGGAGATTGTTGTTGGAGTTCCGGCATCAACAGGTTCCGGTCTGCTTTCGCGACGAGAAACTATAGGCCAGGGCACCTTCCCAATGGATCCGTTGAACGTTCGGCACCTTTGCTACAAGGGCAACAAACACTTGGCATTTCTGCACAGCGACAGATTGTCCTCAAGACCTGTCTGGTCGAGTTGGCTGCGTTCCTTCTTCTCCGGACTGTAGTCGGCAATTTGCATATGAAGGCTGCCGAATCGCAGGTGTGGACGAGTTTTCCGAATAGCCGGCAGCTATTGGGCGGTTTGGCTTGAGAACGTGCCATTTTCGGTTTGTGGGTGATCGAAGGACTGTTAAGGGTCTTGTTAGGATCTTTCAATGGTTTCTCTTCAGCTTCAGTCTACTGATGTGTGCAAGCTTGCGGTAAATTTCACCAAACTGAATACCCCAGTCAGGTAAACCCGGTATCGGACACGGAGTAACAGTCGCTCCTCGTAGTTCGACGAGGGATCGCCCGAGATGACAAGACTTTTAACTATCCTACTAATCATTAAGCGAAGCCAGTTGGTCAACTCTAAGGTCCTGCCGCGACTGCCCATTACCGTACTCCCAGTGACGTATTTCATCAGTTCCTCGTCGCCTTTTGCCTCATGCTTTTTGTTCCTCGTTTTATTTGTTATTAAAAATATTTTATGTATGTTTCCTACTATTCATTAGTTGATTTCGCGGCCTGCAGGCTGCTGAATAGGTGGTATAAATATAAAGGGGGTAAAGGGGTCAGGGTTGATCAGTCCCCTAAAGATGTGCCGCCGTATTCGTGTTCCATTCAAAATCGTAGAGTTCTGGTAAACGAGTTGGTCTATACAAGGACTAACCAGCCGCCAAACCAAGTCAGTGTCCTTAACTTACAAGGCAAGTCTGGTACCAATTTACCCGATCCCGTAGTGATGGAAGGCTTAGTTAGCCCAAGTTGCGATCGATCGCTCGACCGTGCTGGTTTCAGTAGCGCCTCTTACCACTGAACTATCTACCCTATAAAAGTTGCGGTTAATACATAATTTAGGCTCCTCTGCTCTGCGTAAGATTAGAAATGTGGATTGTTCTTGTGGTGCACCCAAGCCGGACTGCCCTTTCAAAGGCCACTTTTTGAACGGCTGATCATCTGACGTTCATTGTGCGATTGTCCGGCAATAAGCGGCAAATGATAGCAAAAAACTTGAATGATTGTCATTAGATCTCATCGAGGTCATCGCTTCTCAGATAACAAATTATCGTGAATCGTCGAACCTTTTTCACGCATTCAAAGGTACTCGGAAGAGGGATTTATCAGATCTCATTCAACGCCAGCACCAATGGGCTAATTTTTGGGTCTCAGATGTCGAGATTTTCTCACGAACGTGTCTGCAGCAAATCAGGCTCGTGCGATTGTTATTTTAAGCGATGTCTTCCTTCATCCCTAGATTTGAGTGCTGGGTCGGTAGAGTCAAGACCAGTTTCGTGTTTCGCCCAAGCTTCTTCTTGTTCTTTATTTGAGATTCTGATAAACTGGTACAAAGATTCTCGGTAAGTATGTACCAAGGAGGATCTTATTCAGATCAGAACGAAGAAGATTTTTGAAGCGACAAATGAAAGACGAAGACTGAAGAAATGTCTCCGGGGCCTCAACGAGTTCAGTACCCCGCCATCGGTATTAAAATACGAAGAAGGGAATTTCACCACTTCTCATTCCAAGATGGAATCGACCGCGCAGAGGTTTACATCAACCTGTTCCGTTTTAGTTAACGTGTATCAGACACCAATATTCACGGTGGTGAAACACCTTCAAAAATTCTACCATCTGAGGTATGAGCAGCAATAAAGAGTGTGAAGAACTGCACGGCTGCAGTGAAAGTCGCATTCGACGCTACTCCAAGAAAAAGAAAGTCTACAGCACGATGCTGCGTTTCGTAATCCGTTGGCGGCTGATAACATGATCACTGATTTCGCTGTCAGCTGTGTTCACTTGAGGAGCTGATCCTGGGCGTGGAAACACGACCGGTCCTTGAGGACGAGCCGCGCACTAGTGTTTCATCCAGAATCCTAGACTAATGGTGCGTGGTACTCGGTGTATGCACCCCTGCGGGGTCAGCTGTTGTGGCAAGTTACTGCTCTCACCTCTCTGGAGAAGTTTGTCACCAAACTGGGCGTTCTCAGCAGAGGGATGGGTCAGCCTTGATTAGGATCTACGCTCAATCATGCGAATTGAAGTAGCCCGTCAAACCGATGCGACAATGACAAGCGGCACACTCAAGAAAGTGCTCAACAATGTATTCAGTTCCATACAAGACGTACGCAACCTGGCGAGTAGGACCTCAGTTCAAGCTCACTCATAATTACGTAGGTTAAGAGTGATAGGGCGCGAGTGGTACAGTGATAAGATGCCCTATTGACACTCGCTAGGTCGAGGGTTTGATACCTGCAGGGCAAATCAGTTCATCTCCATCATCGCCCTCCACCTCTCGGGGTCGGGTAAATTGGTACCAGAGGAGGTGAAGAAACTGACTTGGTTGCTCATAATGACATCTTCACATTTACCTCTACTAAAGTGATGTCGGGTAAATTCAGATAACCTTCTTTCAGTAGAAGTTCAACGAGCTCTGGTCTTTCTGCCGCACTTCGTTTTTGGCAGAAAAAGAGTCCTCTACTATCGATCTTCCACAAACCCAAATCGCCTCCAACAGCGAAAATCTCCCAGTCAATCGAAAGGATATCCAGCATTCAAACACGAAAATCTAACGGTGCCTCGAAATCGACGAACAGTGGCGGTGAAAATGAGGTCGGGTGCGGTGAAACGTAGCATGTTCACGTAAAAAAGCGTAAAATTGGGTTCAATGGTCGTGAAAGTGCGATGCGATGACCGGCTGCGGTCGGTGGAAAAATAGCAGTCGTATGAACCGGAATTTTCACGAATGAATAGGCGACCTCAAAATCGACTGAAAATCGCTTAAAAAATTATCGAGAGGTGAATGGTATTAGACGTGTGGTGTCTCGCTTCCACTAAACGATGAGCCTTCAATTGCAGGGTGATGTAATCATCTATTAAAATAGCCGAACTCAGAGAGAGGATGACCTACAAACAAGTGAGAACTGGGTGAGACAGCAGAACTCCTTGTAATTCCAGCAGTGCACTTGCGCCCAGAACAAGGCAATGGATTTCACTTTTTGGAACGGAGTATTAATCAGAGTAGTGAGGTGTTCTCGATCGTAAATGGTCGTCTATAAAACGACAATTTATGAGAAGGACGTCGGCAAGAGTACCGTTCGTTATTAGAGAAAGTGAGCCATGCCGATCCCAATCTGCAGACAGGCGCCAGCGTCGGGGTGCAGATGAACAGATAGGCGAGGTTTGGTCGTTGAGAACAAGCAAATCGTTTCGCGTTAACCGATAGCTTTCTATCGCATAGCCAATCATACGGAGAAGTTCTGACAATGAGTTTGACTTTTTCCCGCTGTTGGCTTATAGAACCGCCTACCGGATTTGTAACGCTAGCGGGGTATGAGAGCTCGATTTCGACTAACATCTCGATTTTCTGTTATTAACAACATACAACATTAAGAAAAAATGAAAGAAAATGCAAGAGCTCACATTTTAATTTTCATTTTTCATTGCATTAAGACAACGAAAGAGCGTTATTCGACAGCAGAAAAGGAAAAATAAAGGAAATGAAAGAAATATTTACAAAATGTGAGGAGGACATGCTCTGTAGGACGGTTGAAGAATCTGATATGATCAGGAGGAGAGTTTCGAGGACCGAAGGGCTTCAGAAGAAAGTTTGAAGGACTCAAGAATTTGATGCTGAGAATTCTTCATTCTACTAATGGTCCAATGGACGTTTTCTAGTGCTTTGGAATAAGTGAGAAACAAGATCATTATTTTGGGTGAGGAATATTCATTTTTTATTTTTTTAGTTGTTTTTTCGAGGCGTGGGCCAGAGATGCAAAAAGTATACAGAGTATATCAAATTGCTTTTCCCATTAAACATGACCTCAAAAACTTACTAATCGTTAGAGATTATACGCATTGTTTTTAAACATGCTAGATAATTTTCGAAACACGCAGATAAAGATTAAAGACGTTTGGATTCGAGCTCAAAACGCGATTGAACCCCGAAGTCTTTTCTATGAATGAGAAAGAATTCTCTCGCGTCTCCGATTAAGTCATTTATTTATTATTTATAAGTGAACTATGCAGTCTTCCTCGTGCAGTCACAGAGAGCGGTCAACCTCACCACGTTCTAAGATAAGAAGACCCAGTCCAATACGCAGTTGCCGAGCGTGAACTGTATGACAAGAACATCAGCAATTTTCCTCCGCATCTGCACACTCAATGTAAGATCAATCTCAAGTGAGGTGTGTTTGACCGGTCCTGAATCTAGATGGAATCACTAAAGCATGCCGCCTTGAAAAAGAAGCAACGAAGCAAGGGGAAACGGAGGACGCAATGGATAACGATATTGCTTACTATCGAAGACGAAAGGCAAAGGATATGATCAACTGGGAACGGATGGTGAATGATGCAACTAAGAAATCTGCTGGCCTCTTCGTAAGATACACTCGAATATCATTATGTCGTTACGTTGTAAAAGTATAAAGAATAAAAGTGAACTATGGCCACGAGAAGTAGATAAGCCGAAGGCTTCGCCAGAGTAGCCCTCAGGTCGCACACAGGTGGTCGGTGAATGATCAGATAGGCAGTAAAACTGGTTCGAGGTGGCTTCCAGACATCCAGCGCTCCGCCAGTCTGCTAGCGGTTCTGGAGCGACGGTGGTTTTTCAGAACGAAAATGTTTTCGACAAGCTAGAAAAACTGTATATCCGCGACCGGAGTGGAATGTAGACGGCGACCCTCGACTAACGGCTGACAGGACCGGATGGACTCGCCGAAGAGAAGATTCGAAGGAATAGCAGGTGATGGTTTGAAAATACCCGAGTCGTCATACAAATTAAGGAAGACGTCGGAAATTGCGAAAAAAGGATAGCAAGGTGCAATGAGTTCATCAAAGGTTAGCTATTGCTACCTTACCTAATATTGGTAAGGGCTCGTTCAGACGACGCGCGTCGAAAATGCAAAATCGAAGCTCAATCGATAATTAACGCCCTTGATCGAATTTGCTCTTTTGCATTAGTGGCGCAGTCCGGTTGCGCCTCATATAGGCAAACTTACTGGTCGCTCGGGTTTTTTAGAAGGCTGCTATTCCTTATTAATGGAAATTTTGACAAAATTCACTTTTTTAGTTCAATTTCTTTCCTATGTGATTATATGCCTAATTTTTTTTGCCTATATGAGGCGCAACCGGACTGCGCCACTAACGCAAAGGAGCAAATTCGATCAATGACGTTAATTATTGATTGAGCTTCAATTTTGCATTTTCGACGCGCGTCGTCTGAACAAGCCCTAAAAGAAGCTTCCCGCACGATCAGAATATTCGAACGAAACCTATAGGAGGTATAGAAATACCGTATCCGGTTTGTCGACTGATTTCCAAGCCAATTTCTGATCTAGCCGCAGTCAAAAGCTTTCGTTAAAAAATTCGGTGAAGGGCCATTTGTTTCTGAGAACTGCCATACTGTTTCCAGACCCCCAAGGGTAGAAAATTAGAGGTGGAATTCGTTCACAAAGGTTAACACAAACGTTGACAAAGGGATCAAAAAGTTAGGGGCGTCCGTGGAATAACGGTGAGGAACGCCACTTCCACTGATAAAAGGTGACAATGTCGATTGAATAATCATCGCTCAAGGTTAACCGGAACTTCCAGTTCTCCCTGATAGGATAAACTGATAGCAGACCTGTTAGGGAAGGTAAACACACTGATTAGGTATACGTAGTAGCTGGTCCGCGCGAGATATTGTGTAGGGTAAGTCCCCATCCACCATGCCTCAACGATTCTAAATGAGGTGTAAATGCATGGCGTGCCCTTAGGGGGTTAACGGCGATCAATTTGTTTTTCTTTAATTTTACTCAAAAATTATATATTTAACTTTCACGTCATGCGAAGGAGTACTAACGGACAAACGAAGTTGGTCAGCGAGTATTTTGTCCACCATAAATATTCAAAAAAGTAGTAAAAAGTGTAAAAAGGGCCAGTTATACAGATTCATACGGATCCACTCAAAAATTAAATGACATTAAAATTCCTGGAAGACTGGGATTTTTTCAGAGGTTCGTCCGTGTACATATGTAAGTGGAAGAATGACTGAAATTTGGGTACTATGAAAAATTTGCAAAAGAATAGAAGTGTACTAATTGTAGTTCGAACGCTCTTTTCATGCCCATCTTTCGTCTGATCGACCTGTCGACCCTATTGGATAGTCTGGATAACCTCACCAAATCCTTTCCACGAGCAAAAACTGCCACGACGATCTCATCGGTCGGAAAAACAGCTTCTCCCAACGATACGAAAAGGAAGTGAATCCGGTCGGTAAAATCCCCAGCGATTCCGGTCGTGTTAAATGGGCGTCAAACGTCTTCTATGGCTGCGATTATGCACGATTTCCGTAGAAAGCGGTCCGTTCACGAGCCGCGTCCCGTCAACGGAACTGTCATCCGCTCCTCGAAGCGGCCGAAGTTGCCGAAGCCGGTTTCAGAATGGACTTTTTTCTGCGAAGAAATTGAGAAAGTATTCGACGTGGTCACGAGTCCCGTGATTGTTCATTAAAAGTGCAGATAAAATTCATGATGAGTCAGCGATAGGTCCGTTTGTCGATGCGTATAGCCCGAGAAATCGTTGTTCCGGGGCTACATTTTTCCTCAGAAAACTGCTCAGATTGGTATTAGGTGAAGAGTTTGACGAAGCAGTTGATTTCCTTTGGGGATCGTAGCAAGGACAACGAACATATATGGCAATTGTAACTCAAAGAATGTTGCAATGATGGTGCCTAGGTTTATCGTAATAATCGCATCTCAGACCTTTTCCTAAAGACCCGCCTCAGAAGCGATTTTGCGATAAACCTAGCACCATCATTGCAACATCCTATTCTAGTATATATAATAGTAACCCGCAGAAAAGCAGTAATAAGACTGGGATTCCATGTAACTCACAGAATTCTGGAAACAAAAGCCACGCTTGGTCGTGGTTACTTGTCATTCTTCAAGGGTTGCGGGAAAAGTAAAGAAGCTGATTTTCTAATTGACTTCCTCGTGGAGGCCTGATCTTCCTTCTTATCTTTATCAGGCTTGTTCCGCTTTAAATCACAATACACTGCCAATTCTCTGAGTGCTAGACTTTCTTAGCCTATTCACCACAAAAGGGTGTAAGTAAATCAGCCTGGAGGCGTTCAGAGAGACCTTCCGTAACTGAAAAAAAGAGATGATAGGCTAATGAAAGGGATTAACGGTGTGAAAAAGGGAGACTTTTCACCGACTGAACAGAATCGCTGGAGGAGAGTTACATTATTCCCATTCTGACTGCAGTGCTTCCAAAGGAGTCGGTGAATTTTCAGTAGAATTTGAAAGAGGATTTCTTGAGCCGCATTTCAGAGCCAAACTACTCCAATTCCATCAAAATGACCCATTTGTTTACGGAAAGAGCGCCCAAGAATGTTGCTCAAGAAAGCGACATGAAGGTCAGTGTGTACCGAGGACTTCGACGTAGGAAGTCAAACAAATTCTCCAAAATTCTCGGACCACAATTTTCATTGGTCCAATCTAAAACATACCTTAAATTGTACACTTAAATCTCTCTGAAACGTCGGGGAGAAAAGGATTACAGATAGAAGAGCATTTTTTAAAGAACATATCAGAGGCAAACTAATCCACGACTCCACGAAAATTATCCGTAGACTTTCGAAGAGAGAGAACACAGCGTTAAAACGGGAGAAAGTGACATAAATCTCAAATTGAGGACTTCCACGAAGGAAATTGCGATTGTGTCGCTGCGATTGTTTGAGTTGAAGACGACAGAGAGGGTGGAGGAAGAGGACCGCGTCTGACCCTAATCGCCTCGACTCGCCTCCCCCAGCCAGACGTCTTTCAGACGCCGACCGAAATCAGCGGGAGGCTAACGGTCGGCTGCCGAAATCCTGTTGCTGTGGCTCTGGTGACCACCACCACATTCAACCGCACCCTCAGCCGCCAGCTAGCCGGCACTGTTTTCAACAATAACCCTTGGTTTCATGGATCCTGATCTGATCTTGCTCAACAAGACTCCATTGATGGCTAGCGATCAAACGTGATTGCGGACCGATGGTGGGCTAAAGAGGACCGATGGTGGGCTAAAGAGGAGAGGAATGAAGGGTCGCATCGGGTAGGGTGGACGTTCCTTGTTGACCTTCAAATTATCACTTATTAAAGGGGTTTTCTTGAGACTAATCAGGTCAGGATCATGGGAGGATTCTTGAGCGCATGTTTAATTTTATTTGATGTTGCACTAATCCAGATCTGATCTGGCCCAACAAGTCTCCAGTGATGGCTACCCATGAGATGTGGCTAATGATCTGAGATTGTCTGAAGATGGGAAGGAAGCAGGAACGCTCAAGATAAGGTGGATGTTCGAAGTTGATCATCAAACTAACTGTATCCTACTTAATGGTCACTTTTAGAGGCGTTATTCCGACAAAAACAGGTTAAGAAAATCTTTTATGAGCTGAGTTTTTGTTTTCTCCAAGTCTCTCCTACGTATGAGAAAGTGTTGTCGATAACTTCAAATCAATGGTGATCAGTTACTAAGCATACACTACTCTTAATTGTTATGGTCGTAAAATATTGTTTCCCGAATTTCTTGGGTTGTGTTGTCATTTTGTTTGTAAACTACGAGGTTCTTGCCTAGGATCGCTCTGTTCTTTTAGCTTATGTATTTGTTTTGGAGCACGTCTATGAGAGGCGTAACAAATAAATAAATTATTACCATAAATTGTCACTGTTGTATACTAAAATGATCGTCTCGGCTTTCTCTCTTCAGATATGGTATTGTTTCTTGATATTACATAGTCACGTAAATGTTACAATATGAATCCTAGATGTAACTTAATTAGAAAAATATCTAAATAATAGATATCTACAGGGTGTAATTAGTGAAAACGGCCTAACGACGCTGACCTTGTGTGGTCGTCGCTTGATGAGGTCAAGAAACACACACATGAAAATCAAAAATCCGAAATCCAAACCCATGGGTATGCAATAACAAATGGAACGCTATAAAGTGAATCCGGCGTAATAAAAGTGTATTAAAGCGTCGTACCAGATTGGAACAAAATCCAAATAAATCAATAGCACAACACGTCAAGGAAGAACCATAAAATTGAACAAAAAAGAAACAATCAAAAAACTCTGAGCTTTTGATGTCGTAGTCAGGATAAGAAATAAACAAATAGAAACAAAACGAGTGTTTTAGCTCCTGAAACTCTTCAAGATGTGAAAACAAAGGAGGCAACGCTGACCCGAATCCGAATCGAGAGATCGCGTCTATCAGTAGCCGGCACTTGGCCACTGTTCACTGGAGGGCGTTCACGAATATACGAACTGTCGAAGGATTTGTGTCGCGCTGTCAATGAAGCGCAACGGATAAATCCGCGACACGATCACCCCGAGCTCGTTCTTTACCCGGAGAGGAGTTTGTGAGGTCGCGAAACTACCATCCGTTTTTCCGCCGCCAAAGATTCTTCGCCTAAATTAGAATATTTGAACCTGGTAAATTCCAACGAATATGGTCTAATTCCAGCAGAATAGCATCTTTCTTGTCGATGCATGACTCTGTACTTTTCCTTCTGACTTTGGGGTCACTGGCTTCCTCAACCCGGAACCTTCCATTCATCCAATGAATTTTCGTTCACATTCATGCATTGACTCGTTATCCTGAACTGCCGCTGTGCTTACTGAACGGGCTAAACGGGCTGAACGCGTTCTCAAGTGCGCTTCAGACTCCGGATTGAAGGAAATGTTAATGTTGCTTGGGCAGTGGCGACTCCATCACGTTCAGTTGGGCTGAAAAGTGATTGGCGAATCGAGGGGATATGATCAGGGATCTCTTTTTATTCTTTGTATTGCCAATATTTACCTTACTGTTGATTTAATGTATCTGACGTATTGTATGTATTCTCAACTTTTCGGTGTTCTATTAGGTTGATGCAAAAGTTCTCGGACATTTGGACCACAAAATATTTTATTTCACAATATCTAAACAACAACAACAAGTTATTTGAAGTAGGCACCGTTAACATCAATGGTCTTCTGCCAACGTGTTGGTAGATCGTAGATGCCCTTCCTCCAGAACGTAGCGGGTTGCGCCATGAAGAATGCCTCGAGTTCGTTTTTGACATCTTCTCGATTCGAGAAATTCTTGCCATCCAGATGACGTTGGAGATTCGAAAAAAGATGGTAGTCGGATGGAGCGAGGTCTGGTGAGTATGGGGGATGGGGAAGGATTGTCCTACCATACTTCAGTAATTCAGCCTTCGTCAGTCCTGCAGTGTGTGGGGTGGCGTTGTCATGCAGGAAGTATACATTGGCCTGCTCTCCGCGAGTGAGTTGAAGTTGGGCTTTCAACTTCTGCAGCTGACTAACGTAAATTTCCGCGTTCACTTTCCTGCCTTCATCCAATAGCTCCCAATACTCTACTCCACGGACGCTCCACCAAACGCACAGCATCACCTTCTTCACGTGCATGTCGGGTTTCGGGACGTCTTCCGCCTCGTCTTCTTTATCAACCCACTGGGCTCGGCGGTGAACGTTAGAGTACAGTACCCACTTCTCATCGCCAGTGATGAGATTGTCGAGCCAGCCGTGAGTGCGCCTGAGAGTGAGGAGAGAGAGTGCAGCATCCACTCTGCGGACCATGTCGTACTCAGTCAGCACGTGGGGTATCCATCGACCGAGTTTTTTCACTTTGCCGATGGACTTCAAACCACGTACCACAGTTGATTGGTTTACTCCAAGCGTGCTTGATATTTCACGTGTCGTCTGGTACGGATTTGCCTCCACTTGATTCCGGAGCGCGTCCAAATCCAATCCCTTTGGACGTCCCGACCTCTCTTCGTCTTTCATGGAATAGTCGCCTTCCCTGAACCTCGAAAACCACTGGTACACTGTGCTTCGAGAGGGTGCTCCTTCCTTGTAGACTTCCTTCAAACGCTCGTAGGATTGGTTGGCGTTGAGCTTAGAAAAGAAGAGAAATAGAATGACGTTGCGGATGTGATCATCGGAAGGCAAGAATTGCGAAGCCATAACTTCTAGCTGTAGAGGTATTGAGGTAAATCCTAATACGAATTTGTAGGGCTTTTCCTGCTCTATCGATTGGTATATAGCGTCTTCTGGCTGAAATCCAAGTTGGCGGGAAAATCCTTTTTGAATGCAAAGCGTCACGAATGTCCGAGAACTTTTGCATCAACCTAATATTTGATACTCATTCTTCTAACTCACAATTGTCTTGAACATCGTAACAAATAAATAAATAAATGCCTATGTTTTATCGCCTGGAAAATGCAAAGGTAAAACGAACAGGAATAGGTGTTGATCAGTTCTCTTAGATCGTATTTGTGTTCTGTTGAGAATCGTTGAGGCATCGTGTATAGGTTTTTGGTCTCTGCAATGATCTGCTGTAACCAGCTGTTGTTTCTCCATTCCAGGCAAGCGTGGTACCAATCTGAGGGGTGGCGTGTTCGTTAAGCCCTGGCGCGGATTGATCGCTCGACCGCACAGGTCTCAGTAGCGCCTCTAACCAATTGCCATGACACGCTTTAAATCTTGATTTATTTATTTGTTTATTTATTTATTTACTTATTTGTATGACGCACACGCCAGTGCACGTAGAAGTAACAACAAATCAACGACAACAAAACAAGTGAACGAAACACAAAAACAATTTTTTGCAAAGTAACTCAAACACTCCCAAAAAGAAAAGAAATAAAGAGGTTAGGTTACTCCATTTTTGACCTCAGCTAGTTTTCACGCAACTTCGGAGTGAATAGACCAATCGAAACCTATTCCGACTATTGAAAATTTACAAAGCAAAGTAGGGCCTATGACGTTAGCAGAATGGGAGACGATGAACAGGCCATGAAAGTCGAGTGAATATTGAGCGATTCCTAAACCGCCACCATTTTTCTCAAACGCCTTCTTGAAGACGACAGAGTGGAGTTTCGCTAGACGAGTAGTTTACGACTGCCAGTGTTCTCGCTTTTTCAAAGATGAATGGCAAATTTTCGGAAAATTGGCTATGAATAATGGAGTGATCGTGGTGATCAATACCGGTTTTTGAACCCAAGCCATTGGAATCGTTCCAAGAGAATCTATTACGAGTTGCATCGGCGCTAGCGATGAGTTGCCGCTATCACTTATCGCTGCTGACAACGTTGCGTGGTGATCGGCTCGGTCGGTCGGTGGGTCGTCGTCTGACCCACTTACCCACCTAGCGTACTTGGCCACCGATCGAGTCATAGTCCACTTACAAATTCGTCGTCGCCGACGACGACGGTGGAGAGTCGATACCAAGAGGGGTGGGGGAGAAATTGTTAAGGTATCGGGTCAGAACTTGGTGGGCAATAAATATTTCAATTGTTGTCTTACAACTAAAATCTTATCTCGGCTAAACACTACGCTTCCGAGCAAAGATGTACACATTCTAATTTCATGGATCTGTTCTTATGACTATTCTAAGAATTAGTTTCCTAACATCATGGCATGGAATTATTTCTCGTTAGCACTTATGACTACTGAAGAATGATAAGCCATGGGTACGGTGCCTTACACGTAAAGCTTTCAGAAGCATTCATTTTATTTTTATTTTTTAAAAATTTGTTTCCAGTCCCAACTGGGCGGAACACTGAAATCCAGTGGGATACAGCCGACTGGGATACGATGTTAATAACATAAAAAACAAAAAAAACAAAAACAAAAAACGTGGTTAGTAACACATCAATGAAATCATTGAGATAATCCTTGATGGAAGCCCTTCAGTGGCCCTTAAAAAGTAGAAAGAGAGGAAACATGTTGATAGGATTAAGTACATAGAGTAGAGTCATTTGGTTCCAAACTCATCTGGGAAGGTGAAGACACTGACTTGGTACAACAGCTAGCCCTGCAAGTCATCGTATAGGCCAAGTATTCAACGTGTGTGCACGATTCGGAATGGAAATCGAATGCATGGCGCGTATTCAGGGAACTGATCAGCGCCGATCGCTTCACTGTAACGTTACCGGCTGACACAAAGAGACCCAAAGACGAATTTCCGGGACGAATCGGATTCACGCGTGATTCAGTCAACTAGAGACTCCAGCAGGAGAGCAAAGAGGGTGAGCTCGGCCTTTTCCGGCTAGTCTCTAGGAGCTCGGCCTTTTCCGGCTAGTGTCTCGGATCATAGCCCGAGGCAACCAACGTCATTTCTCACCAAAGCTCGATAGACGAACGCTGCTGGGGGGGAACCGGTTGCAAGCCATGATACCTTCCTGATGACTAACCGATAGAACCAGTCGCAAAACATCTACATTTGTGAAAGGCGTCCTTGCAGTGGATCTCCTTGGTAGACCTTTGCGTTCTTTACCGACGTTCGAAGGTAGAGGTGAAGGAATCGGCGTCAACCAGTCCCCTAAGGAGGCGTCGTCACATTCGTGTTCGGGGCCTATACAATAACTAAGGGCAATATGATCTATTTGATGAATCAGGTAAGTACAACGAAAATGCCTGAAAAAATCATTTCCTCTGGCCTATCCACAAAACCATCTCACCGTGTTTTTTAGGAGTTTTACATATTTTTGCTTTCAGTGATCAATGTGAATCGAGTGCTTCATTGTACTCGTAGATCTTCCCCAAGTGTGGCTGCGGTACACGTCTTGTAGGGAAGAACTAAAAGTGGAGTGGTCCGTGGGGAATTTTTTTGCTTCTTATCACTTTTACTCCGATTTTGTGCTGTTGGTCTGAATGATGCGCGTACGCGTAGACGCTAGTTCCACGGTCGAGCGCCTGCTTCCACGTATAGCTAACCTTACCTTCCATTCCTTCGGCTTGGGTAAGCTGGTGCCGGACTGGTCGGGAAAGGTGGGGAACTAACTAGTATAACTCCTGGTCAATGTGTAGACCTAAAATGCATACCTGCCTCTACACTCGATGGAAACTGATTGCTCAGACATTTTCTTTTAAGTTGTCTGCTAAAACCGAACACTTTACCTTTATCTTTACTGTTCGTCTGCTTCTGCGCTCTTCTTTTTGCTTTTTTTCATTAATCCTGCCAGGTAGTCTCTCTTTTTTCCTACCAAAATCAAGCATTTTCGTCTTCATATTCCGTCTGCTTGCCGTAGAGCTCAGTGTTGATATTCCACCATTGAAGAACCCGAAGAGTTTTCTTTGAAGAAGCCAGTTAACTTATATCTACACACAATTATGGTTTTTAGTTTTCACAAGCACCGCTGACAGTCTGTGATCCCGACGAAACACTAGAAAACGGAAAATGGGAACAGGAGACTAATGATAGATTGCGAATTTACCAACTCTTTCCTCCTGTTCGAGAAGGAAAAACACGTGTGAACAGAGGAAAATTTCAATAAACATTTATCAATCTTCAGCGTTAGTCACTTCATGGAGAACACTACTAAGGAACTGAATGCAAAACCAAAGAAAATACAGCAAAAAAATCAGTGAAAAAAGACAAGTGAAAAGAGGAAAATCGAAAACACTTATCAATACATAGCAGTACCTCATGAAATAGAACTGCTAAGAACTACGGAATAGAAAATCAATGAAAAACAAATGAATGGAGGTGAACCGAATGAGCATTAATCCACCCATAGCATTAATCAGTTCATGAAAAAGGGCTAATAAGATACGGAACGCAAATACAACAAAAAACGAGGACTTCTTCAGAACTGACTGAACAAATGTCTATCAAAAAAAGCAAAAAGCTAATTCATGCATAACACTCAAACAAAGAAAACAATTGATGAACATCAAGAGAGAGATCATACCAAACAGACTACTGGGCCTGCTGAGCCTGAGGTTCCACCGGTCTCGGAATTATTTCGCGGAACTCAATCGTATGCTCGGGATACATGCGATATATCGTTACCGTGGCGAACTTCACATTGTTGGCTGTGGGATATTTTTCCGTGTAGTACGTCGCCACCTCCGTTCTGTGCTTCAGAAGCAAATGAAGGTAATACCTGAAAAACGCAGGAAAATTAGACAATTAATTGACGTCGATGGCGATATTCCCCTTCGATTCAAGAACGGATGACAAAAAATAGCAGGTAAATGGATGTCATTTAGGCTCTGGTCAGAGAGCTGCAATGGTGGTTTAGCCTTTATGTTAAGAAACGGCATGGAGGAGAATTGTTAGAAGGTGCAGATTTTACTAGAGCAGTCGAACAATTCAACGAAACCTCCAGCCCTTCCGAGTAGGGTAAAATCGATGTCAAACTTCTGTGAGAAAGTGAAATGTTCATCGATTCATCCCTCCCAACCGTTAAATGATAGAGGTAAAGGAGTCCTTAGGGAAGGGGTGAATCTCACTCGAAGATCGAAGAGTTCGTAATTGACAAACACAATATCTATCGGGGCCAATCTCTATACCTATACCACCTAGTAGGACAGCGCTACAATCCGTTTACATTGCAATTAACGACTCCGACAGCAGGACCTTGAAGGTAAAGGCAAAAGGGGGGGGGGGTGCAGCGCCGATCAGCCCCTTAACGACGCGCCGCCTCATTCGTGTTCAATTTAAAATCGTAAGGCTTGTTGAATGCATATTTGGCCTATGCAATGACTTAGGCTTATGGTATACTCCGGCAACGGGTCCGTCGCAGCGGAGCTAAAAATGCATGGCTCGCCTCTATGCAGCACTGCAGCTGGAATTTTTGTATGCTGCTGTGTGCGGGGACTCGGAGCAGTGGTGCCCGACCTGTCGCAGCTGGCGCCGGCTGGTCGCAGCGCACTGCGCTGCGACAAAAGCCACAGTACTGTCCTGAGAGGATCTGCACCATCTTTTTTGCTCTTGTGGTAAACTATCCGAGTCCCCGCACACAGCAGCATACAAAAATCCCAGCTGCAATGCTGTATAGAGGCGAGCCATGCATTTTTAGCTCCGCTGCGACGGGCCCGTTGCCGGAGTATACCATAGGCCTTACGCGGGCCAGCCGCTCTACCAAATCAGTGTCTTTACCTTCCCGATAGTCCGATTCCAATTCATCCGACCCTGGAGGAATGGAAGGTTTGGTAAGCCTAGGCGGGGATCGAGCGCTCGGCTGCGCGGATGTTAGTAGTGCTACCACTACCGCTGCTCATTCCATTAAAGTGACCATTAGTGATTACAGGTGCAGTTAACGATGGAATTGCAAATATTTAGTAGAAATAAGGACAAAGATAGAGACAGCTGTAAAAGTTAATGTCAACCGCAGAAGGTGCTTGTACGAAGCATTCACGCGAACTATTCCTTCAATAAATCATACAAACTCTGGACTTACTGCGTCGGAAAATCAAAGTTGACGTCGCACGCATTGCACTGTTCGCCCGTCACTTGTCCCTCCGCGGCAAGCCACTTGTCGTCCTCGTAGAAGTCGATTTTCACATCCAAAATGCTTCCACCGTGATCAACAACTAAACACAAACCCTCAGCAGACAATAATCCAAGTTAGAACACAGTAGAATATAACGGTAAAATAAAGGCATTACTAACTGTGATCGATCATCTTGACCGGATCAAATTCCTCTTTTGTCGCACAGTAGGGACACCTTTCCTTGGCTAGCGGACCGAGTGAGAATCCGGTGTTCGTTTCTCGAGGCAAAACTGGTTCAGGAAGAGCTGGCTGCAAAGACGTGGACGGCTCTTCCGGTATCGCTGGCGAAACAAGCGGCGTGGAATCAGTACCACCTAGAATCCATTTGGAATTGATGATCAACTCCCAAGTATAAACCACAGGAGTGTCTAATAAAATCTAAACAGTCGATATTTTGATGATTTTACGTTACAGCCAACTCGAAGGACCGAGGGTTCGAACATGAACCTAACGATAAGGTACATCCGAATCGGGTGCAGCTCCAACTTTGATTCAACGAAGAATATTCGAGACATTCTTTGTCGACGTATGTTTGCACACTGTTTGCAATACATCCCATTTTAGAAGTAAAAGAAAACAGCATTGAAGAAACAGATAAACATCGACCCTCAAACCGTTGGAAACCTGTGTTTAACCCATTGACGACCGCGTGTCCCGCCGGCGGGACACACCTTGTGGTCCGCGGTGGACCGCGTGTCCCGCCGGTGGGACACACCTTTTGGGCTACGCTTCCTCCCTCTTGGTAGACACTGTGGATAGGAATGTCCATTTAGGCAAAGTTACTACCCATTCTATATTTTCCGTTTTATCAATACTTCAAGATATTCATTAAGTGAACAACCCTTCAACAAGCTCAAAAAAGGGTCTGAAAATCGTCCACTTCTAATGATTACTTGAGGAAGTTTCAAAATTAACAATACACAGAAAAATTATACTTATGATCATTTGGAAAACAGATAATGCCGCTGAGGCACTCTCATCACTGCACGTGCGCGGTCCCCCGCGCCAGACACGCAGAGAGCGCGCGGTCGTCAATGGGTTAAGCATCAAAACCATCTCCCCAAAAATTATGACCTAAAATGAAAACGTGTCCGACTGTTCCATTTATGGAAATGTAGTTGTAACATTAAGAGATCCAGAAGAGTCAAAATGTGCTGACGATCATGACCACTTGGAAGAGAAAAATTAATGCTAAGATACCAAACTGAGACGGTAACCTGAAGAAGCTGTTATCGCAATCATTTTCCACGGTTATGAAAATCGTAAATGAGAAAAAAAAACTCGAAAACAACTTTCTACAAACATGGCGAGGTTGATAATTATGAAACGTGCCGACAGCCCGCAAGACAAGTGAGAAAAAGTTAAATATCAAGAAATCAAACATTTTTAAAAGAAAAAGGCATAAAATAGGGGAGGACACGCCGCCTTGCCGGAATAGAACACAAAATCGAACGGTTAAAAAAATCATGCTGATTAGTAGAACCAATAGCAATGATTAGATGTAAATTAGACGTTGTAACTAACTGGAACCCTCAGACTGCCGAATTTTTGTGGACCTGGTAGGAAGTCTAACGATAATTCTTCATTTAATTTCGGCTTACCTTTTCATACTAGAGAGCCATGTAGCACGTCTCTTTTGTAAACGATAAAATAAAAACAAAGTAAAAAGACAAGAAAAGAAAAAAGTAAATAAATAAAATAAGGACCGGAAAGAGAACCTCTATCCCTAGTCGGTGGTCGCCGCTTCGCCACGGGAACAGCTTGATCCCGCATCATCGTCATGGCTGTGTGTTCATCCTGAATTGAACAAACTTAAACAAAACAACCCAGGATATCGGAAAGAGTAGAAATTCTCAACCAGCCAAAACTTCCGCTTACCAGTTTCCTCTTTCTCATTTCCCGTCGCTTTCGTGCGGCTTCGATCTTCCGCTGTCGTTCCCTTTCTGCCTCCAACTCCTCTTCGCGCTCTCGCTCACGTTGGTATTGTCTTCTCTCCTCGCGATGCGACTTTTCAAGTTTGGACGCACCTCGAGACTTACCCTTGGCACGATATCTCATTTCTCGCTCCAATTCTTCCGATTGCCGCAACGATGGCGAGCCTAAAGATGCTTGAGTTACAAACAAGAAAAAGTACAAACATGAAAAAATGGGTTCCATCTATCAGATTGACCACAGTTCGGCCTACACCGCAAAAAATATTGCATCTAACAGAAATGATAAGGATACAATGATCAATAGGACCGTCAAGAAATCCGATAACCCTCTTTGCTAATCGTGAAAAAGGCTAGAAAACCTAAGCACAATATGTTCAAATTACAAATTCGCAAAGGATCTCACCTTTAGTTCTCGTGTAGTCGTCTGAGAAAGCATGTCCAATACGACCGGGTTTAGAGTCGCTCTTCTTTCCTTTCTCATTTGCTTTTCGCTCACTCTGAACAGGGCGTACTTGAAAATTTTCAGCTTGTTTTGTGGGTAATCGTGATAATATTGAGCAACGTCTTTTCGCTCATATCGGGCACCCTTAACTAGGATTTTACTGATAATTCAACTACTTCTTTAAGCGTATACATGTTCGACGATTGTGATATGGCATTAAAACCGCAATTCGGAAATATAAATTAATTCAAAAAACAAAAAAGACGTCAAATGCTTCGCAGTACAAGGCACTTGGAAAACGTCACTATACTTATTGCGCTGCAGTGTTCAAAGAAAACATTTTTCAAATATTTTTCCCAAACTTCGCGTATGGGGGTACTTGTGGTGCTGAACACGATTCTGGCATCCGTTTTTCGAATTCCGATTGGAGACCACCTCAATCGCTTGCTAAGGAGGACGGGTCGAAATTTGAGATTTGGCTCAGAACTCCTCTAGGTAAATTATTTTGCTTTTTTTTCGTGTATAGGTAAGCCACGATGGCGTAAGTGTGAAGCAATGACGCGGGAAAGTAGCTAACTAAATCTACCGCGATCGATCGAAATCTGAGAAAACACCAGATTCGTAATCAGCATGTCGTGTCTAGCGTGTCCAATCTACCAAGCCAAAATTCCATTCAAATCGGCGGTGTTGACCCGACCGCCCATTTTGACGATATGGGTGGGCCCTGGCCAAAAATTCCACAAGCAAACGTCAGAATCGTTATCAGCATGCAAAATAACCACCCTATACAAATTTCTCACCAAATGCCAAACCCTTGATTAGCACCCCAGAAAACCCCTTAAGCAAAATTCGAACCAAGTTGGAAGAATTTTTTCCGCCAGTAGAGTGCTATAAAGGAAACAGTGACAAGAAATTGATAAATATGGGAGAGGGGAGCCTTTCAACTCTCCAAAGCAAACATGACAATTTTGAAACGAACATGACTAACCTCAGTCTTGTCGAAATTGTAAATCTGGTAGATGAGCGCAAAGGACTGGTGTCGAACCAGATGCTTCTGGTATTCATGTCGTTCATTGAACATTTCTCCACACATATAGCACAGATGGTGTTGCACGTCAGTGGGTAGCTTCCTCTCATTGTTCCTAAAAAATAGACGAAATCCAAATAAAACTGCAAGACTAAGGAAAGTTTAGCTACCACCATCGAGAAAAATAGGTGAATGAGTAGAAATAAAGGCAAAAACTCACTTCAGATACATCCCCATGTTCGGTCGATGTCAGATCACTGAAACAGGCTCTTGGAATATCACTCTGCAAACAATTCTATTTAATGAACTTGTTACAACGAGCCAAACACCCGAACTCGATTACAAATAAGAGCCGTATGCGCGACAGCGAAACGATAACCGAAACATAAGCAATAGAATATTTTATTCAGGGTATAATTACCCCAATATCCGCGCAAGCGGCTGCGGTGAATGCGCAAGGATATACCACCGCAAATACAGGCGTAGTCACTAAAAAGCACGAGCGAGACATGGAAACAGATGCAAAATTTTAACAAAGTTGAAAAGCTAACAATAAATAAGACAATGTCATTTGACAACTTCCTCTAGTACAATATAAAGAGAAGAGCGTCAAAGCCGAGCTTGCTTCCATACCAAATCACAAGTGGATTGAGCACCAATACTGTAAGAGAAATCTTTCTAGAGCGTCAAAGCCGAGCTTGCTTCCATACCAAATCACAAGTGGATTGAGCACCAATACTGTAAGAGAAATCTTTAACTAAAGAACTTATAAAGCCGTCAAGAACATTCCAAAGGTAGCTCAAAAACCAGGAGAAGCTCATTAGGGTTTTCTGACAACGAAAAGATAACAAAGACAAGAATACAACGAGTTCACAGGTGAACGAACAAACCAAAACATGAAAATAAAAACGAAAAAGATGATAAACCTACATTTAAACTTTCAACGTCTAAACTACCTCTACAAACTATAGCTTGCACAGCGCTAAACCGCTCCTCCAAAGCGAGCCTCCGGAGACCTCCGAGTCGCACGGTCGTGTTCGACCCGTTCCTGTTCTGCCTTGAACATCCGTACTTGGTTGGAAAGCTCCAAACTGAACACGGCTTTGTCTCCATGCCGGCAGTACAGGTCAAAATCGGGCGATATCGCTCGCCTGATATCGTACATTATGTCCGGCGTCGGAAAGGCAAATTCTCTGAAAATCATTGTTAAAGAGAATACTCCACTCAACTTCTCATACAACACCCGGATCAAACAAAAAAATAAAGTTTTCTCGACCGTAGTTCGCGAAAGGGACGCCAGATCTGTGATCGGCTTCCCAGATAACCCCCTTCGACAGAGGTTCAGCGAAAACGAAATGTTTGACCTAAGGCTGGTCAGTGGAGTCGCAACTTTTGACAGGTTCCAAATCTACTAGAACGGAGACAGAGTAGATATCGAATTTTTGTTTCACGAACTTTCAGATAGTCACCGTAATTTCAGTTACAGTACGGTTCATGACCTACATATGATGCTGTTCACATCAACAATAAAGTTCCAGGAAATTTCCAGATGGAATGGAGGAAAGAAACAAACTTTAAAGGAGTGACAGAAGTGGCGTGAAGCTTTCGCTACGACCTAATGTATCTTCTTAAGCAGCATAGATGAGCACTTACTGATTTTAAGAGATCTGAAGTGCTATAAACATCTGATCTGTAATTTCAAAAAAAAACAATGAGACAGCCACAGCATCAGAACAGGAAAATGATGCAGAATTTAAAACCCAATAATCATTGCAGGTGTTTTACTCATCCTCGAAATCTTCTCGATCATGGTTATATTTTTCATGAAAAATATGAAACTTTAAAAAAGTTCAAAATTTAAAAAAAATCATAATCCAATTATGACTGGAGAAAAAACAAATTCATAAACTCACGCTATGAAAGCGGCGAATGCCACATGAACAAGAAAATTCGCTCCGGTAAGTCTGCAGTATTCTCTGAAGGCTTCTCTTCGATCCTTGAAGAAGATACGGTCGCGATTGGGCAAGAACTTCCACGAGGAAAACAACCGTAGACACGATCGCATCAGACTAATATCTGAGCAAAAGGTATGATAAAAACAGTAGGTATCTTTCGTACAACAGACTAATTGATATGTTGCACAGGAAAAAGTAGAAACAAGTAAGGTCAGTAAGAATCAAGGAAAGAAATAGAAGTAAAAAATACGGATGAATGGGTAAGGGTAAAGGTGTCGGGTGCTGTGTGGGATGGCGGGGGGGGGGGGGGGGTGCAGGGTGGTGGTCCGCAACTTTACGTCTTGTTAACATGTTAAGGAGTGAACAATTCTGAAGAGTTTACATGTCAAACACGTCAGAACCGACCAAGTTGATAGTAAACAATGGCAGATACAACAATGATAACATGGTAAAGTCGACGTAAAGTTGCGGACCATCACTCCACACCCGTCGCGGCATTCATGTTCCATTCAGAATCGTTAAGGCATGTTGAATACGTATTTGGTCTGTAGAATGACTTGTGGGGCCAGCCTGTATACCAAGTTGTTGCCTTTGCCTTCCCAGAAAGTGAGAAACGAAAATGACGGGAAAGAACGCAGGCGGTGTGTGCATTTGCACAACACTATGCGTATTTGGCGTGCATTCGTTGTGCACTGACGGCACCGGTGGCGACGAACATGAATTGATAGTGAAATATGAAGTGTTAGGGGCACTATTGTAGTTGAGGTACCCCACTAAATCTCGTTCAAAACATACCTATTAGGGGTATTCGGCTATGGTATGAACGAATCTGAAGGTCGCTAAGTGCGGAAATTCCTGGTAAGCCCGTTATCTTAGGTTTTAGGGACGAGGAACCCTACGAAATAGCACGCCGCGGCGCGAGACGCAGAGAAATGCGTACTGTCTCGTAGCTCTCTGCATCAGCGTTGGGGCGCAATAACTTCACCCTGATGCTGGGTTCGTTGATGTTATTTAGTTACAACGCCTCTCCCGACCTATTATATTGAAACCGCGTGGCTTCGCCACGCGGTCAGGCTAGGGGAGGAACTCCGGGGCGGGTGAGTCATCCTAAACCTTGTTGAATAGTTCATGGTTCGGATCCTTTCGTAGCCTTCGGTTTTGCAATGCTTAGGATGACTCACCCGCCCCGGAGTTCCTCCCCTAGCCTGACCGCGTGGCGAAGCCACGCGGTTTCAATATAATAGGTCGGGAGAGGCGTTGTAACTAAATAACATCAACGAACCCAACACCAGGGTGAAATTATTGCGCCCCAACGCTGACGCATTTCTCTGCGTCTCGCGCCGCGGCGTGCTATTTCGTAGGGTTCCTCGTCCCTAAAACCTAAGATAACGGGCTTACCAGGAATTTCCGCACTTAGCGACCTTCAGATTCGTTCATACCATAGCCGAATACCCCTAATAGGTATGTTTTGAACGAGATTCAGTGGGGTACCTCAACTACAATAGTGCCGTGTTAGGGCCTTACAGACCCGACGACGTGCAATTTGAGCGACGAATTACCCGGTATGAATGAAATTGAGCGAAACACACGACGACGAGCATTCTCGTCCAACGCGACGCTTGCGGCGCCCGCGCACAACGCAACGCAACGTGCGATCACCGCCGCGATGAAAAATGCGAATTCGTCGCTCAATTTTTTGTCGTCTGGTCTGTAAGGGTCCTTAGATGATCCAATTACGCAGGCTGTCCCTACTCGAAATGTCGGTCGCCATAGGGGCACATGGATCCTACACCGGCACACGCTTCATGTGCCCACGTCCCATAACTGGTACGTTTGACCCAGTCGTCGCGTTAGTCCTCACTGGCGGCGTTCGGTATTCGTCGAAAGCACCAAAGTCGCACATCTTCTCCTTCGGGTTACTTTCTGCCGGCCTTTTCGCATTCGAGGCGGAACGCTATAACGAATTCTTTTGAGATCTATAACTCCCCTTCAAAAAACGAAACCCACATTCGGTAGTCTGTTGGGTGTGTGATTAGGCAGACGAGCAACCGCCGCAAGTTCTGATCGACCAGCGAGTCTGGGTGATCTCTTGGCATTCACATGCCGCTTCTGTACGGCATCGGATGCGACAGAGATGGCGTTGTCGATTAATGCCATTACATTCTCCATATCCTCCTTGTCTTCTCTGGACGATCCCTTCGACAGTGCGAATAGTTTTGACTTCAGAACACTCAGCTTCTGAAAAACCCTAGTAATCAGTATTCGCTGTTGGGTAACTTTTTTCAACAGAAGCGTACCGCTTCTGCTGCGGCCATCATGTCGCGAGTGGATGGACCGTCCATGTCGTGCACAGGAGCAACTCTTCCATTGTCCCCCTCTTCTGGCGGCTGCCAAATGGCGGTGCTTTCGCACTTAGCCACCTGCACTTCCGTACCCTTAGGGAGCTCCTCATCGACTTCTATGTTTTCCTCGAGAAGTCCTGCAAGATGAACCACAATAAGGGAACTACAAGCAGCATCATTTCTTCACTTACTTCTGCTCTTCTCAACCACTTGCCGAGGTTGGGACCCTTGACGCCGCAGGGAAGCTACGTACTCCTTGGATTTTTTGTTCAGTGATAACCTGGCGGGTTTCGCGTCGTGCCCGCAATGTGCTTTGCAAAAGCGGACGAAGAGGTTCTGCCCGTGTTCTTTTACCTGTAAACAGCCAAAGTTGTTAAATGTTAAATGGAAGTCCAGTCATGTGGTTGTGTCCATACCATCATGTGAGCGGTACAATACGGTACCACCTTCTTGGTCATCGTCGTGTTGTATGACGGCCTGGATTTAGCACGGTTGCATATGAAGTACGTAATTTTCCCTGAGCGAGTGGTGCTGGTGCTGGAGACAGAAAATCGCGCTACCGTCTTCTCCTCGAGCTCGGTTTTCCATACCTTGAAAGAATTACTCATCGACTTGTCTAAGAATCACATCTCATTCTCCTCACCTCGAAATCCTTCCAGCTGCCGAACGTCTCTTCTTGCATCACGTAGTCCTCTGGCGAGTCTGTGTGATAACGACCCACATGATCAACGAGAACCTTGTGGTTCTGCAAAGTACTAGTTACGTGTTTGCATAGTATAAACTTCAAGCGACAAACCTGAATCAATGCTTCGCAAAGAGGACATGATATTTTTGGACGACTGCCATGGTTGGACCCGTGATTCTTGTCTTTTTGGTGCTTGGTGAGTCCTCTCTTGGTGGTGAAGAGTAGTCCACATTCACATTGCAGAACGTCCCCGCTGTCGTTGGAGGAAAGCAATCTTTTATTGCGATTGTCTATTTTAAGATCCTCAACCCTATCTTTCGTCCACGAGTGCTTAGTTAAAAGATGGTAATAAATATCCTTCCATCTCCCAAAGTCTGCTCCACAGTCAGGGCATCTGCCCCTGGCATCGTCGTTGGGATACATCGTTTCTAAAAACTTAGTTTCAGCGTCATGAAGAGAAATGAACATCAAAGTCGCGATCAGCACCCCAAAAAGCTGCTCTATGTCAACTTGTTCGTCGTCAAGTAGAGCAAGAAACCTCTCTGTGCCACTCATCGTGAAGTGGAGCACATTGCAACCAATATGCTGTGCGCATATTTGACGCCTAATCCGCGTGCGTTCCTTCCCGTGTCGGGTACCAATTTACCCGACGAAGGAGAGATGGAGGGATTGGTTAGCTCAGGACTTGATGGATCGCTTGACTTTGGGGATCTGAGCGGCGCCTCTTACTACTGTACCACCGGACCCAGAAGAAGTAAGGGTAGCAACTAAAAATGATCAAGCGGCTGGAAGGCGTATTTGAATGCTTGGCTGTTGTGGCCGCAATTGCAGACACCGCGCGTTTTTTGAAAAGTAATCGACGTCTGAAGGAGTTCGTCGTGGCTTTATAATGGGTATCTGCGATCTGTGCAATAGCGAGTATCCGGACGGTGGCGACTCCAAATCTATTCATGAGGTTGGGGCTCTCGGTTTTATTGAGTCGTATAAATTCTTACTGTTCAAAATTTCAGTCAGGGAGACGTCACAAAAGGTCTCTTGAGCGTCAGGCTCAAGCCGCGGAACTGCCGAAAAAGTCAGTATTTGTGGCGCTAATTCACAAGGGTGGGACAGGAGATGTGTCTGTCGACTACAACACCATCGCTACCGCTTTTAGTGTGGTTAGTTTTACTTGAAACTGTCTTTGGCACTTGGTGAAGGGGATTCTATTTCAAAGTTCCGACCCCCCCTAGATTTAGTTTTAGAATAATTTCACCCAAATTTCGTCTGCGAGGCAAATTATTTAGTGTGATGGTAACGAATCTGATGAAGATTTTTGACTATCCCCTCCTTAGAGGCAACAGTTTACATATGGTGCCCGTGGTGCAGTGGCAAGAGGTGATACTCCCATTCGAACTGTCGAGCGATCGATGTTCGTCCGGTTGTCTAAACCCTTCATACTTCTCCGGTCGGATAGATTGGTACCGGTCTTGCGTCCGTACCCTGTAAGTCATTGTGGAAGCCAAAAACGCGTTCGTCAAGCCTCTCTCTGATTCTGAATTGAACCCGAGTGCTTGGCTCGTCCTTATGATTAGGTCACTGGTCAACGCCAACTATACCCTCATCCTCAACTCTACTACTGAGCTGTGTATTAGTGTGTCCGCTGTAAAAAAAAATAACAGATGAAAAGATCAGGGAATACAAAATGAAAATCTTCCCTGAAAACCGAGCACTGGCTGTTATTGATGCTGGAGCTGAACAGTATCATAGAAGAAGCGCATGGGTGAGAATTCGGTGATAGCCATTCGATTGTTTCATTCTCATTTTCCCCTTCGCCTTACTCCTCATCTTTTCTGGACTCGTTCTCAAAGCAATTCATTCAATTCTTAGCAGTAAGAAGAAGCTTGTTCAGTTCGGTCCCGTATCCCACGTGTCCTGCGGCTTTCTACAAGATCATGCATTTGTCGAGTTCGATAACGAAGACGCCGTCGGACAAGCTATCGCCGCGAAAACTGTTCGAATAAATGAGGTGCGGTTCATTTGCGGTCCTTTTTTTATTTGGCGAATGATTTTAGTCAGCAGCATTGATCATTTTTAGTCACTTACGGGTGTGGTCTATCAGCGACGAATCACTTTCCACGAGGAGCACGACGGTCCAACTGTTGACGTTGATGAGGTTGGTCTGAACTTTGTTGGAGCTACAGTATAACGTGGGCTTCTGTGCGAGAACCATGTGAAAACATTCTTCCCAGCCCCATCCTCATCCATAACGTTGCCGGAGATAGCGTTCTTCTATTTTTCTCCGACTGACTTGTTTTGTTATTTAACCCATTGACGACCGCGCGCTCGCTGCGTGTTTGGCGCGGGGTACCACGCGCACGTGAAGGGATGATAGTGTTACTAATTGTTTTCCAAATTGTTTTCAAAATTATCATAAGAAGTATGCATAATTTTCTGTGCATCTTGTTGATTTTGAAACTTCTTAATGTAATCATAAGAATTAAACGAACACCGGCGGGACACACGGTCCACTGCGGACTAAAAGGTGTGTTCCGCCGGCGGGACACGCGGTCGTCAATGGGTTAAAAAAAACAGTGGACCCCCATCGGTATGTTAGATTTTCTTCTGAGTCTGATATCAATGCTATTCTCTATTAGGTCATTTCATAAGTCCTTGCCGTTTTTTTCGTCGTCCTTCTGTAAGTTCAATTGGAAAGCTCTGATAAAGAGCTGTACACCGTTCGATAGAGAATTGTTTGTTGTTTCAGAATATATATTTTGTTATGATGAATACTCAAAATGTGGCTAATTTTTTACCAGTGAAACGAGAAATAAAATTTTGCAAAAATAGCCCTTTGCGGCATGGAATTTTCTCCAGAAAAAGCGAATTTGTTTGCAACTATTTGCACACCATTCGAAAGAGAAAAACCTCTTCTACATTACATTGCATTGCGTTTTTTCATCGCGTTTTGTTTTGTTAACTTTAAGGTCCTTAAGTCGAGTGACCCAAAAGTCGTTAATTATTTTTGGACTCAACGCTAGCTCTTTGTGTGAAAGCTTTTGCAACTCTTTCTATATGACTTAAGTCAGAATTTCTTGCTCTATCAGAAGATGTGTTTAGTTTTTCACGTCGCTGAATTTTAAACAAAATTTAGTAATAACGACTACCCCTTGGACGCAGCATCATTATTCTTTTTGTTGGGATAGTTTTGATAAACAGCGTATACCATTTGAATGAGAAAGACTTGCACTATAATATAGCACATCAGACTTTTCTACACATATCGAATTCCATACGTTTTTAGCTTGTTGAAAGTGGCGATAAACAAGTCCTCCGGCGGTCCGATGCCGAGCAGCTCGGCCACGCGACCGCCGTGCCGCTACGTAGGTCAGTCACGCGGCGGTCGCGTTCCTGTATAGAGATTGCTTCAGGCGAATGCATTTTCGTACGCGTCAGGCGAATGCATTTTCGTAAGCGTAAGCTTATAAAAATGTATTTGCCTGATGCATTCAGAACATAAGCTTTGTACCGCATGTGACGATTGCGCCAATGGGTCGATTCGAGAGATACTGGATCTAAGCCGTTAATTTTACACCTTAAGCTCGTTCTCCATCGACGTCTGCCGGTGTTTGACCCTCTTGCCAGATTTATGGGTTTGGATAGCAGTCATAGTGCAGCGGTAGGAAGCGATACTTCCACTCACACGGTGAAGATCCTCTATCCTCGAGAGAGCTGAACCGTCCATCCCTGGCTGAACCATCCATCCCTCCAGGGTAATTGTTACAGTCTGTTTCGGAAGCTGATTACTTCGACTTGTACAGCAGCTGGCCATGGATTCAGTGTGTAGTCTAAATGCACTTTTAGCAGGCCTATTCTAAATGGGAGACGAGCGCGCGGCGCGTTCTTAGGATACCTTACTCTTTTCCTTAATCTAGAGAAACATTAAAATACAGCTGGGAATCAAGGTGAATGATTTAGCTGTGAAGATGCACATTTTCTTAGGTTATACAGCAGGTCAGCGATCCCAGCTGTAAAGGTTTCGTCGCCCAAATTGATCGGATTGCTTCATGTATAGGCACAACCAAACAAGAGGTATTTGATTCCATCTTGTTTTGAAGTTTCTCTTGTCATTAAGCTTGCTTGTAGATTTCAAGGCGTAACATTCTACGAAAACGATTCGAGGAGCTTTTGCGTCAGTTCGTTCAAGATCCTGATGTGGTGCAGTTCGGCTCAGCAGTGACCACCGTAGGCACGAATGACTCTGACATTGTGGGTTGGTCATCTCCTGTCGTTTTGTAGGAAATTCCAACCATAATTCTATTGTAGGATCTGTGTTTACTCTTCAAAAATGACGGTGCTTCCTTGATGAGTGATTTTATTCGTGATGGTGAAACTTTGAAATCGTGCCCACCGGAGGATTTTCGCGAGCATCCAGTGCATCGCGACGAATTGACAGCTCTTTCGCCGAAAGGTGCAAATCAGATTTTTTTTTTTTTTCTTCATTGTCCTAGTTGTCCATTTTCTCGCCCCCTTTACTGTCTTTCGAACATTCAAGCATCCTATCATACCTATATTCAGCGATTTTGTTGTATCTATGGGCCGCTTTTAGACGCTCTGTATTTCGTCGTATTTGTGTGTCATAGTTAGTTACTGAGGGCTTGTGTGGTGGAGTGGTGGTAAGAGGCGCTATTGGCACCCGCGCAGTCAAGCGATTGATCTCGGCACGGACTAACCAAGCCTTGCATCCCACCGGGCTTGGGTGAATTGGTACCAGATTTGTCTCGGAAGGTAAAGACACCGACTCGGTAAAGCTGCTTGCCCCGCAAGTTATTCTATAGGTCAATTAACCATTTTCTATGCCTCTACAATTTAGAGTGGAACAAGTATGCGGTGGCACGCCCTCAGAGGACCAATCAACGTCGACACCTTTACTTTTTACCTTTATCTGGACTCTAAAACGGCTCCTCTATCTTCTCATATGTGTGTGTGTCATCATTGCGGTTTACGCTGCCTCTATTATCAAATTTTCAGATCAAACGGAGGTTTTGTACAGGATTCTTAAGGAGCTGCGAAAGGAAAAAAGCGGATTTTTCAAGAACTTGTACGTGGTTTACGATGCAAGATGCCCTGTGATACGATTCCGTTCCTACGATAGACATGTAAGTGCTTTTTATTCTTTATCTTTTTACCTTACCTTTTTTCCTGGTACTCTTATTATTTTATTTGCTTATTCAAACTGTGGTTTTGTTCTCGTTCTCCCGACCAAATGTTAGCTGATATAGACTTGTTCGTTTGTTACTGCTTTTTATTTTGTGATTGTACACCTAATTGTATAATACTAGAACAAAGTTTACCATAATTTTTCAAAAATAAAATAACAAGAGTTCACTCTAAGCTACCCTACATGTCGAACGATTTTACTCCCAACTGGACGGTAATCATGTTGTGGGATCTGTTTTCGTCCAGTGAAATTCTGTTGGATCAACATTGTAAATCGAATTTTCTCAGCGAGAATAGATTACAAAATGTATTTTCCATCCATTTGTTGAGAGTAGAAGAGAGGTGATCTCCAGCTACCTGATAGCTGGAATTCTTTGTTGCTTCTCTGTTGCTTGTTTTATTTTTATTTTTGAAAATTAGGCTATCACAGTAACGTGAAAATGACACAGGCGTTGAACGGTAAAAAAAACTCAAATCAAAACCACTGAAACTAAAACCCTAAAATTTCATGCCGTGAGCCATCATCTACTGGTGTTTTATTCTCAAATTTGAAAGAGACGGTTAAGGAGGGAGTTCTCCTTGGGAAAGCTCGAGCCATTGAGTGTGATCTACGGGTTTATTTTTCCCGATTCTTCTATAGAGCGAGCTCTGTTTCCATGCTGCAGCTATAGTCTTCTAGAACTTATCCAATATATGTTGCTGTGCCGATTGTGTATTTTTTGTCCATCTAGAACTCCGTTTCAGCTAGTGGAACTATCAATAAACAACAAAATTGGTTGCCGTAAATCTGCTTTCATTGGAGCGCTAGTAGGTGCGGATGATTCTGGGCTGCTGCGCAAGCTGGTGTTAGCTTTACGCTTCTGGGCAATATCAAATGGCGTTTTCTCATCGGAAAAGAAGAAGGTGAGCCACATGATGCCACTGACATCATTGAGACAGACGTGTGATTAGTGATGTTTTAGACGTGGAATCTCAACTCTTACACTTTGATGCTGATGTTCTTCGCTGTGTTGCAGTCAGAGAAGTTGCTCCCGGACTTGAGTCAGCGCGAGAATGGGGTAACGTTCTTCCGTCCTTATTTTGTGTATCCACGGGTTTCCATTCCATAATTTCCATAAATTTTCAGGATTCTGCCGATGAAGCCCCGGCTACGTTTGCCTTCCCAGCCTTTTCTCTAACGAACGTTGATTTTCGAAAACTTCTGAAGGTGATTTGCTCACTAACATAGTTAAGTTTCTAGTAGTTTCTATGGGGCTGATAGGGTGCGTGGCGCAGTAGTAAGAGGCGTTATTTCTGCCAGTGCGGTCTAGCGATCGATTCTCGTCCCGGCTAAACAAACCTTCCATCCCTCCGGGGTCGGGTAAATTGGTACTAGAATCGTCTGGTATGGCGAAGGTCCTGACGTGAACAGCGGCTGACTCCCATATATAGTTGTAGAGACCGTATAAGCACTCACTATTCTCTGCGATGTGGAAAAAACCTATGCGCACCATATCAACACTGAGCACTTTTCCTTTTTTACTGAATATTCATCTTATTTTCCTACAAAAAGAGTAACTTTTTTCAGAAATTCTTTGTACTGTGCGTAGAGCGGCCAATGGACAAACTGTTGTTCTCAATGAGGAATGGAGGGTTGGTTCCATTGGAAGGTTTCAAGGAGCAATTGGTATTGAAGCCGCAGTCTGTTTTATTTGTGCAGGTGAGTTTGTTTTGGTCAAATTGTCAACTTAATAGATGAGCTTATCCTCGCTTGATCAGCTTACCAGCTTATTTTGATCAGCTTATCATTCTAACACCGAATAAAGAAGTCAACCCCGTCTTTATTTTGAGATGGTTTTTATAAGAAAAATAACAAAAATAAAATAGCAGAATATCAATAAACATTACCTCGGTGTTTTTTTTTGCTACCAAATGGAGCTACTGTTCTGTCCTTTTGTGTATTCTCCGTTTTCATTCGCGAGAAACCAACATTTCCTTTCATTCATTCTTTCTGCCTTCTTTTACTTATTTGTCAATTAGTATTAGTCTATTGATGGGTAAAGATTGTTTTATTTTCAGGATCCTATAGAAATTAGTGATAACGTAGCGAAGAACGTGACGATAAAAGCACTGAAAACAATGAGACATGCCATGATGATGTCGCTAGCGGCAATGAAGCAGGATGCCGATTCGTTTGCCGTGATGCTCAGGGTGCTCAAAGCCGACCCCTCTAGTATCTCACCGACTCCGAATATGCCACCTACTGGTTTGTTTTTAGTTCTTGTTTGTTCTTCTCATTTCTCGTGTTGAAGACAAATTTCGAAAGAACGGAGGAAATTGACGATTAAGCGGGACGTCGTTGTCTCAATTGAACCAGCAGTGAATTGATCGCAGTTGTCACTGATACAGTAGAGCGAGTGGTTCGACAAATGTGCTAAGTGCGACATGAAGTGGTAGGAAAAGAGCGGAGAGAAATAAAGGTAAAGGTAAAGGTGTTGGCGTTGGGTAAAGATGTTGGCTTCTGTCCACGCAGGACGCGCCGCCGCATTCGTGTTCCATTCAGAATCGTAGAGGCGCGTTGAATACGTATTTGCGCTATAGAATGACTTGCGGGGACCAGCCGCCATACTTAATCGGTGTCTTCACCCTTCCAGACAGCTTTTTTTTCACCAATTTACCCGACCTCAGACAGATGGACTTGGTCAGCCAGGGCGGGGATCGATCTCTAGACCGTGCAGGTGTCAGTTGCGCCTCTAACCGCTCCACCACGCGGGTTCAAAGGGGGAAAATAGGAGGAATAATATTCGCTGAGATAATCGGATGGGTGTTTCACTGTTTCACTGACAACTTGTATGTCTTCTTTCTACGTCTTCAATTGCGATGTCGAAGTGTCATCTGGCCGCTAGTTTCTTTGCGTTTTTGCTTAATTTTTTATGAGCGCTTTTCTCACAACGAATGAATGAGAGAAGGATAAAGGAATTACGGTAGAATAGAGTTTAGAGAGTGACGCAGGGCTAGATGAAAGCGAATAAAGGCACATGCTTCGCTGATTTCGTAAATTTGTACGTCTAATTCTGCAAATGTTAGCTACCGAGCATGGTAGAAATTTAGCTCTATCAATCCTCTCATGGACTTATCAATCATTGTTTCCCTCCGAGGTCGGGTATATTGGTACCTGAGTTGGTATAGCTGCTTGCCCCGCAAAATATTCTATAGGCCAACTTGCTGACTTGTTCTATGCCCCTACAGTTCTGAATGGAACACGAATGCGGTGCGCGTCCTTAGGAGAATGATCAACGCCGACCTTTTTACCTTTTACTTTTACCTTTATCTGATGAGTGAGTAATGTGGGGCTTAAAAGGTATGCCTTTCAATTTTTATTCACACCTAAATGGGTTTTATGCATCGGAAAGGGGCGCTTTTGTTAGTGAAAACGTTTCCAGAGGGATCGTGCCGTGTGTCTGGATTTCCTGACGGATTTGACGATTGTATGGCTGAGACACTGCTATCCAGTATGCTTTCATCTGTCTTGCGCTGCGAGAGCGTGGAAACACCAGCCAAGCGGCCTCGATTTGACTGCGTTAGTCTGCGATTCTCTACCGTTTTTCTTCTCGTTGGAGGTGTAGATGACTTGCACCAACAATACAGGACGTAACCGATATGGGCGCTTTCGTGGTGAACAAACGGTTGTGGATGTCAAGGCGAACTTTACGGAAGAAGTGGGCCGGAGTACTGCGCCCGGATGAGCAGTTTCCGCCAATTGTTGAGGCTTTGGTTGGCCTTATTTCACTTTGATTCAAGTCGTTACTTTTTTGGAATTCCTGGGAAAAGTCTGTTTGCATTCAAGGTTTCCGCTTCCTTGGAGCCGAAAACCTCAGTCGACTGCTCGCTGCAGTTCAATGTCTTCCTCGATGTGCACCAGGATTGTTTATGGTACGTGTCGGCATTTTGCATACTCAAACAAAACAAAAAACGGTAATTGCGTTTGTATCCTTGCATTTCTAAGCTTAGGGTGCAGGTACTGCAATGGTAAGAGGCGCTGCTTCCAGCCGCCCTGACTAGCGATTGAACCAAGGCCCCCGTCCCTCCCGGGTTGGGTAAACTGGTAACAGACTTATCGGGGTGGTGAAGACTGGTTAAACGACGCTAACTCCCATAAATTATTGTACAGACCAAAAAAAAAAACTATTCCTGATTAATGTTGCTCACGTTATCATTGCAGAAGATGTGCAAGGTGATCTACATGAAGTGTTACACGAGAAACTTGCAACTCTTCATTGAACGAAGCAAACAAGATAAAAGTACATTCATCATGAAGGCAAAAAATCTTCATGACACTTCATACATCACATCTGAAATGGCCACCTTTGGTTTTAATGCAAACGTCCAGAAATTTTTGAGAATGCGTGGGATCATTTCCGATGAAGTTTCGATGAATCTTTCCTGACGGGTTTTCAAAGAGCTGGGGTCCTCGCAGATTGTTGTGGTTTTCCTCTCGAACGCTTTGTGATCTCTCCAGTCTCTTCCAAGCGTTTGATGACTCGACGAACTTGCCCCTGATGGAGTTTCAGCGACTTTGAGATCGAGGAAGCAGAGAAACCGCGTTTGAACAATGCGACCACTGCCCAGCGGTCCTCTAGTGAAACCATGTTTGAATGGAAAAGGGAAATACAACTGAGCATAATAACACTAAATGAAACGAAACTACGAACAAAGTCATAGAAACTGCAGAGAAAGTCCAAAAATGGCTTTCCAAAAGCGCGTAACACTTGATGTGGATCACCATGTATAGTAGACTCAAACGTAGAAAAGACGAGTTTTGCTCCACTGGAGTGATATATGATGACATTAAGTGTAATACTTCGATTGATTAAAGGACTATGGTATTGTTATAAACCAGTGAAACCATTACACTAATTTAAAATTTTCTGGTATTTTCAGGGTCGGGCTAAAACTGATTGCAGGCGAATTGGTCGACGTGGCGAATATTGCCCACTTTATAGAGCAAATGCTCACGAAAACCCGTGATTTCCTATCCGGCGTTGGTTCGGACGGAGCATTTATGTCAGCCGAAGAAGTCGCCTCTCATGTGAAAAAGATTTTCGACCGTGAAAATAGTCGAATTAATCTCTAGATGTAACAAAATATGTACCACATGTTGCATTTTCAATGGTCTCTTTTACATTTCTTCTCGAAAACGACCAGTGCTTTGTCGAGATGGACTTGTCGTCACCTGTTTGTTTGCAATTAAAACCAACCTGCGTTTTTTTGAATTTGTGGAATCTTCGTCGACACTGTCTTTCACTGAATCTCACTTGTTTTGAATTGGTTGCTTATTTGTATGTTATATTGTTCTGTTGTTTCGGTGACCATTATTCTGTCGTTCGCTTGCCTCGTCTTGTCGATTCAGTCTCAGAGCTTTCGTAGCACGTCCGAGCTAAAACCGACTCATAGCTTCACCCTAGAGCCACTAAGCAAAACCCGTGATTTCCTACCCGGCCTATCGTTTGTAAAATGAGTGGTGTTGCTTCTGCTTCGACTGATTGTGAAAAACGCTCACGTACACCCTTGTTTCAGTTCTTTACATGCGCTGGAGGTCTTTTATGTTGAGTCGAAATGCTTCTGTACAGTTCTGACGAATTTGCTGTTGCCATATGTACTTGTTACTAAACTTTTATGTTTATGTTGATCAGCAGACTCGAACATCTTTCGTGGTTAGGGCGGGACTCTTGCAAACGTCTTTTTTTGGTCCCACGAAGTTCTTTCTCGTCTGTTGCATTTTCATGTTGTACCGGTGCTTTTCTATGTTTTACTCCTAAGTTTTGTTGTCGTTACGATCGTTTTTACTGCAGTACTGGGTTGATACTGGGTTGGTCGAAAGGTTCCCCGCTAACTTTACAATTTCTAGGAGTTTCAATGAAATTTTTCACTGAATGAAATTGCGTAAGTGGTTGAAATGTTTTGATGTATCCAATAAAATTGTATTGATCCACTGCTGTGCTGGTTACTTTATGAAAGCAAAGCTTGGTAGCATTGTAATGCGACACAACAACTCCTAGAAAAGCTGACATTCCCATCCAAGCACTGCTCCGCTCATCGCTCCTTTTGGTGCTATCCGTACTGCGGTGCAATCCCAGCATCTGCTCGCTGCTTGCGTTGTATTAGTTCTTGTTGTAAGTTTTGGTAGTACTATTCCAATTGCTCCTCTACTTATGCTACTACTACTCCGCGTTCTTGACACAACCTTCAGCGCTATACTTATCAATACTTCATTTGTTTTCTAAAGCGTCACTTACCACAACTGACTTATCCCACCTTTCATTTCTTCACAAGTGTAATTACTTAAGTGAATAGTACAAGTTGTGGGAAGTGACGCCTTGGAAAAATAAATGAGGTGTTGACAACTATAGCCTTGAAAGTTGTGTCAAGTACGCGGGGTACTAGTAGCGTAAGTAGAGGAGCAATTGAAATAGTACTACCAAAACTTACAACAAGAACTAGTACGACGCATGCAGCGAGCAGATGCTGAGATTGCACCGCAGTACGGATAGCACCAAAAGGAGCGATGAGCGGAGCAGCATGTCCCGTTGAGACGAGAAGAGCAGCACTACTGCTGATACGGGATGAGATGAGAATGGGAGCATTACTGCTGGGACGAGAAGAGTAGCACTACTGCGAGGTCGAACAGGATGACCGGATGATCCTCGGCAAGTGCTGCTGGCAGCAGCTAGACAGCACAACTTTCCGGTCATTAATTACTGCTGCCGAGAAGCTGCCCCTGCTTCTGCTGCTAGTTGGGCAGCATCTCAAAAGTAGGCTCCTCCCACCTTGGCAGGTCTTGCCGAGTAACTGGAGTTGTACAACTGCCCAGCTACGGCGCAACTCGCCGCGGACCGTCAGAGTGACTTCGTCCTATTGGATAATCTTGAAAAAAAAATTGTTCAAGTCGATTTGCTGCGTTTCATTCGCTCCAAACGGATCGAACGTTTCTGAATGCTACAGCGATGTGTATTTGTGCCGGGAAGTCAACATGACCAACAACTTGAGCTCAGAGCTGAGTGAAAGGAAGCGAACGGCCAGGACGCTTTCGAGAGTGTTGAAGGAGTAGTGAAGAAGACAAAGGGTACCCGATTCCGCGCCCATCTCTTCGACCCGAAGATTTTTCCTGCATTGACGTTCGCCTCGTAGTATCAGGTTGGTGCAAAAGTCCTCGGACATTTGCGACTTCTTGAATTTTAAAAGGATTTCCCCAGTATTTTCGGCTCCAGTCAAAAAATGTTAGGGAGAAGAGAAGACCATTGATATTAACGGTGCCTACTTCAATTGACTCCTTGCCATTGTTCAGATATTGTAAAATGAACTGTTTTGTATCCCAAATGTCCGAGAACTTTTGCACCAACCTAATATTGAGCGTTACGCAAGCAGGATGAACATGATAATTTGTCGATGATCAGGTGGTACGTACACCACTTTTGTGATATTTAAGCCTTTTTGACAAATATTGAAATAGACGATTCGGTGGTCTTTGTACACCTTGTGCAAAGACGTCTCACTGGTCAACATTGCCGGGGAGGATTGAGCCGTTGCTGTCTCTCAATCGAGCAAGTCGGTGATCAACCTGGCGATAGATGGGGTAGAAGAATTTGCTTCCAATGGAGAATCATGTTTCTGCCCCACTCCTTAAAGGCTGTAGATAATCCGATCTGCGTAGATAATCTGATCTGAGTAATGAGAATTATTGATTAACAAAGGAGCTGTATTGTCCAACATATCACCTCCAAGAACATCTGTCATAGACCGAAGGGTAGGAAGCAAGCTGTGTTCGACGAAGACCTTCTAAACGATGCTATATCCCTTTATGACTGGCGAGTCGCTGAGGACCCGACCGAGGACTACGAGCTGCTTCTCAAAGGACTACGAACGTGTGCTGACGCTGCTTCTCTTTCGTTATCAAGCAGAAATGCCAGCATCCCTTCGAACACTAAGGCGCTGCTTGAGAAGAGGAGAAGTTTGAAGATGGATCCAAATGCAACCCACCTGAAGCGGCTCGTTATGATTCCGTCAGGGATTCAGCTGCGTCGGCCACATCCAAAGTGTCGCGATGGTCATCGAGGTCTGTCGGGAGTACCATCTGCCCCTCGTCTTAACCTTGGTCGACTACGAAAAGGCCTTTGACAGCGTCGAAACGAATGCAATCCTATCTGCGTTAGTCGATCAAGGAGTGGACTCGTCCTACATAAGAACGCTCGCCGACTGCTACAACCGCTGTTCTACGACGGTACAGCTTTTCCGACGTCCAATCAACATCCCCATCGAGAAGGGCGTCAGGCATGGCAAAACTGTTTCGCCCAAGCTGTTCACTGCCGCATTGCAGTGGGTAACGAAGTCGCTCGACTGGGACGAAAAGGGCATACGTGTGGGCGGAAAATTCCTATTGAACCTTCGTTTTGCGAACGACATCGTTATCTTCGCGAAAAGTACAACTGAAGCAGAGACGATGCTCCAAGAGCTAGACGAAGCTGGAAGGAAGATTGGACTGCGCATCAATCGGAAGAAGACACATTTCATGAAGAACTCCTGGTGTGATGGGGGACCCATCGAACTCGATGGATCTCCCATCGTCGAAACGAAGTCCTACGTTTACCTGGGGCGCTCCATGAACATGGACAACGACATGAAGGAAGAACTCATCAGAAGAAGCAGAGCCGCGTGGTTAGTCTACGGGTCTCTCAAAGAGGCCACCGACCAACTCCAGGATGCTGACCTCCGCGCTCATTTGTTCGACTCGACAGTTCTTCCTGCTCTGTGCTACGCGACTGAGACGTGGCCTCATACGTCAGCCACGGCGAAGTCTCTGCAAGTCACACACAGAGCGTTAGAAAGGTGTCTTCTGAAGTTCACCCGGCTATCCCAACACCGAGCCGGACTTCGCAGCTCCGATCTAAGGCAGATGTCCCGTCTGCGAGACCCTGCGGACTACACATCGGAAGCCAATCATCGATGGGCCGGTCACATAATGAGAAGAGACGACGACCGTTGGACAAGAAGAACGGCGGAATGGCTGCCGCGCGATTGCACGCGGCCTCGTGGAAGACCACCTGCCAGATGGTCTGATGTGTTCGTCGAACGTATTAAGACTATGCTGTGTTCCAGAACGGCTGATTCTCGCTGTCGTCACAGTCGCCTCCGACCAACAAGCTGGATGACGATCGCGAGACAACGAAGCGAATGGAACTCGTGTTGGGGCCCGCACGTTCAGTGAAGCCGGGTCATCTAACAATAAGTATCTAAGTATCTGAGTAAGTATCACCTCCAAGCGCCAGGTGAATCCTTTGATTCGAACAACTTTCTCTCTTCTGGTTACAGACTGAACAAAAGTATATCAATCTTTATTCTCTCCATAATAATACAGGGTGAATCAATATCGACCGTTACCGGCTAGAAGCTATCAATCGAAAGAAATTCTACTCGTAAACGAAGTTTTGAAGCGAGGATTGTTTAGTGATTAGAAATATCACAACACGAAGCGACGTTCAACAGCAAATGAAGGGCAATCACCAGGTATTAAGTATGTCTCATGCAGGATAATAGCTGCTAAGTGGAAGATATTCATGACGCATATGAGATTAGAATCTGTGAGTATAGAATAGTAGAGCTGCATGAAATTGATTTTCAGAATCTTATTGCATCAGATGTAAGACGTAGTATGATAGATACGGAATACTAAGCAGATCTCAAGCCAGCTGCCACCGAGTTCCGATAATACAATTACATAACTTCAGCTAAGGTGTAGGGAGCCTGTTCACAGCAATGAGTGGATACAGCACTTTGAACGATGACAATTATCGAAAAAATTCTTAATTGACTTTCCACGAACGAAAAAGCTAGTCGATGCCTAATATGATGAGTAAAAAAGAAAAAAAAAGAAAGCCACATAAAAAACAGCAAAGGAATTCGTGGGGCCTTTCAACGACCACAATTTGGCGTGACGAGCTGCCTCGTCTCGGTTCAATCCTCTTTGACAATGGCCTTTGGAAAAAGGCCAGCCGGCAGCGTCTTAAAGCCCTCGACTTTACCACGATACCAATAATGATCCACCTGAAAGTCGGTTTCTATTAACCCAGTGACTGCTGAAATTCGGGGTCGAGGTTTTACCCACATCTTCAACGATAATAATTCGATCTCCTTTTGAGAAGTACAGCATAGTTGGGTCGTCGGTGCAGTGATCCGCGATAGCGGTCACCATCTAAAACCATTGAGTAAAAGGTAAAGGTAAAGTGGACAGCTGACCTGTCATTCAAAATCACTCCATGCATTCGCATTCCACTCAGAATCGTACAATCATATCGGGTATTTGCGATTGTGTGTGGAACCGTCATGCGAGACAGAATATCCACATTCTCGGATAAGTCTTGTGTCGATTTACCTGATTTTGGAGGGGGGAGCTTGATTAGTCTCAGGCAGGGGTCGTTCGCATTACCGTTCAGGTTCAGAAGCGACGCTTACCACTCGGCCACCCTCGGTCACTACTGAAGAAGAGTAAGAGCAACATCTCCACCAATAATTACCTACCCCAATCGAAGACTTTTTCGCCTGATTTTCACTTAGCACCCGTGGTGTAGTGTTTAGAGGCGACACTGACGAATTGAGCTCTCGATCCTTGCCCAGGCAAACCAAAGTTTCCGTCCCTTCGAAGTCGGGTAACGAGGGTCCGGATTCGCGACGGGTATTGGCGCTATAAACCCCGAAATTCACCTCGAACGGTACGCAATCGATATTTGTGAGCGCGCCACGATTTAGACGGGGTTTATCTCAGGTTTCCATAACCTCACGATGATGCAGGGTTCCGGAGACCTCGACGGGAGACCTGTTAGAGCCAGGCGGCAGAATCGATGAGAAATTGCGGAAATTAGAGAACCTATGAGGCCGATATTTTATCATTCAATCACGAGCATGTTCAATTCGATTGAATTAAATGACATGCTCATGATAGAATGACTTATGTGTCGATGCTCGCAGTGAGTGCGATGACGGCGGTGGCGCCATAAGCCGTCGAGGTCTCCGAAACCCCGTCCTTCACGAATCAAATTCGCGGTATCGAGCGGGTACAGCATCGACGAGGTATCGGAGACCACTCGTTCCGTTCATGAATTTGGGCCCAGGAAGTCGAGGATACAGACTCGGTAGAGCGGCTGGCCCCTCAAGTCATTGTCCACGCCAACTGCGCATTCATTGTACCTCTACAACCATGAATGAAAACCGAATGCGTGGCGCGTCCTCAGGGGATTGATTCACACCTATCTCTCTAATGTTTTACATAAATTTCAACTCACTCGTCCAGATCCTCCAAGTGCTGAGATCGCCGCCAGTCCTCGGTTTTTGGGACTTTTCACAGGAGTCCCATATGGAGCCAAGAAAGACAGCGGTGCCAGTCCTTCCGTGTTGTTCACGCGTCCACGAATCCACTCCTGGTCTAGTCGGGCGATTACTTCGATTGTGTCACCTGGAATGTGACATCCAAACTACAAACCAATGGAAGGCATTCAAATGGATATATATGCTTGAATACGTTAATGCGAGTGCGCATGTGTAGCGATTTTGTTACTTTTACCTAGTTACTGTACTATTAATCTGTCGCATTTATTGATCATACCATTTAGTTCATTGGGGAGGAGCCGTCAAGCTGCACTCACCGTGTATAGCTTACGAGAACTGAATTTGACTCAGCCACTCGAATCGATCGACCCTTCTTGGATGGCAACGATCAAAACGTCGTTGCTGGTCCCAGCACGAAAATTACCATTTCTCAGTGGCGCAACTCTTGCGGAAATACGCCAACCCGTTTTTTACTGCTCTACTTTGGTTTGCTTCTACAGTGGCGCTTGAAGGGGGCTCACCACAATTAACATACATCGCAATTAAACACCGCCACTGACATGCACGCTGCGCGACCGCAGCGCGCACAATTCTACTGTGGCGGTCCAAGCGGGGCGCTGTTGACGACGAGCTCTGGAGCTTATCGAGTGTGGAAAAGTGGGAATAGCTATCCAGAACAACATTTACTGCTGTTGTTTCGCCGTAATTATTGTGAATACATGATTCCTTACTTCTCAAAGAAATCGACTCTTTACTATTGTTGTAAAATTTTTTGAATTCGAAAGTAAGGAAAGGATTTCTCAAAAACGTAAGGGAAGGTTTTTTCAAAAAAGTCAAAACTTTCAAAATCGCATTTTCGAATTGTCCGTACTCAGAAATCAATCTAGAGGTGTTACTGGAACCGCTCTGGTTCAATTTTTTTCATCGAAACACTGTATGTTGAGCTCAGGAATTTCACCCGAGGACACCCGTATCATTGATATCGTTAGCTAGATTAGCTCAGTGAAAATCATCAATTCCGCTGAAACTCCGTCCATGTATTTTCTTTTTCAATTTTTTCTCTCTCTTCCTGTTCATATCATTTTCTAGTTCTCGCAACATTCTGATGTTGGTTTTATAAATTTCGGCTGGACCACACGTATCGTTGTGAGTGCGAGAGCTCAGATGGGCGATGTGATATGAGAGGCCATCGTTAAATCATTTCGAAAACAATTGTCAGATTCGTCGTCAGTGCTCAAAATGACCCTTGTAGGAGAGGTTTCAGCGGAGATTATTTTGACAAAACAGAGATCCCTGGAGTCGGAATTTTCAACTGATGTCAAAAAATTACGGCGGAAGCCAGTTCTGTATACTCTGTAACAAAATCTATTGCATACCTATTTCTTTATTTACTGGATGTTTGACATTGAAGTGAAACTGTAGTTGCAACATGTTGCATATTGCATAAGTATCATTCCTCTTCTATATCATCTGCTTATCATTCACATATCAAAGTGGAAATGAATAACAACCCAAGCCGTAACGAAACGCGACTACAAAACGCGACACGGCATTAAATTCAGGGAAATCCTGCGTTATACCGCACAGAATTGCGCGCGCTGCAGTCGCGCGGCGTGCATGCCAGTGGCGGTGTTTAATTGCGATCTCTACAGTGGCGCTTGAAGGGGGCTCACCATCACCATTGACCATCAGCCATCCTCCCAAGCTGGACCTGATACTGGAGTCGTTGCCATTTTGAGATCTTTGCAAGGCATGGGTTTTTGCATGACCCAGATTTGAACATGGGTGTTATGCGCGAGAAACCACATTACTAGCCACTCGCCTATCCGAGCTCAAAAGTACAACATCGCAAGCCTCAAAATTATATTTTCCATTCACGCAGAAAAAAACAGGACTTCACTTCTACTGAACATCTTAGCGATCAATACGACAAAATGATCAGATGATGAGGTACTTCTCACTTACCGGCTTTGAATTCCAAATCCCCAGCCACTCCTGAGGAGTAGTCGAAGGCTGCGGTCATCTTCTCAATCGGAGCCGCTGGGGCAGCTGGTTGAGTAAGCGGTAGGCTGTCGATGCCCGGACAGGAGACAAAGTTCGCCGGAAAGATCCCTTCTCGGCTGCCTATCGAGCCTCGTAGCCAGTCTGGACCAACTCGTTCGATGGCTCTGACTTGATCGTTCGCTCGAAACTGGAAAGGAGTTATAAATCAGAGTAGTAAGGTGATTCGACGGGGAAGAAGCGTAGTTTATACAAATAACTCCCGTCTTACTGTTAGAACTTTAACTCGACAGCGAACTACCAATCAAGCTTTAAATCGATCAGAAATTTACCGTCAGATCTCCCGGCGTGCTCGAGTCAAAGTCGTAGATAGCAGTGGCAATCACTCCTGATGTAGGGAATGACGCTGTCAGAGGCACTCGAATATCCAAAAACGACAACGGAATGATTCCGTTCGCACCCGTTCGATTGTTCATCCCTAGAATTTCAAAATTCATCAGATCAATAATGATCATTAGATAGCGTAGAAGCCGCACCGTATATCCATTGCTCGTCCACCTCTCGCTTCAGAATCACCGTATCGCCAGCAGCACTGGACAATTCGTCGACGTTGGAGCCGTTGAATGAAAATTTGACGATGGCATGCGGTTGTGAAGGGGATACAGCTGAAAATTAATGAAATGTAAACCGAAACACAGATAGAATTCAAAAATTCGAAAGAGTACTGTAATTAGAATAGTGAAGGAAGGCATCCAGAGACGAACTTTTCATAACTGAACTTTTAAAGGTATAAATTTGAGAAGCCGTGAGATGTTGCTCTCCCTTCAACTAAGAGTGATTTACTGCGGTCGTGATCAGGACCAAAATGGAGATGGATTTTTTAAACTCCAAAAATTTCAATTTCAGAACCACACTGAACAACACACCCACAATTGAAATACCCCACCCAACCAATCACTTCCATATTTACTCATGAATTTTGCCAGCAAGAAGCGGTAAACGTCGAAATATTTTCATTTTGTGTGGTACGGGAAAAATTCTGGAAATAATCAAGGTAATGCCTAGAACACAATTCGTCTACCAAATAATGGTAGTGATATGCCGAAGCCGAATAAGAAGAAAAAACATTTTCCTGCTGACAGTGCCTTCAAAGGCGACTCCAGTGGCAAGCTTCGAAATTTCGTAAAATAATTAACTCTCGAAACGATTTTGATCCATAACTGGGTCATTTCAACTGAAGAAACAAAACTGACTACATTTCTCAAATTAACTACAAGGGGAGGAGCCGATCCATGCTCACAATTCTTAAATAACACAAGAAAGAAAAACGCTTAAAACGTTCTGAAGCGTTCTGAACGTTTTGTTGGACAGAAGTCATATTGATAAGCTAAGCTATAAGCATATCGATAAGCTATGTATACTGATAAGCTACTCATGCAGATAGCTAAAAGGAGGTGATAACTAAAGAGAAACCAAGTGAAATCAATCGTGCGGATCAGCATTGGAAAACAGAATAGAAAACCGAAAAACAAGCCGAGTTACCGTGAGGGCTCGAAGGCGACGACGTCGGTGGTGGCGGTCGAGGTGGCTTGACAGAATCTGACATTTACAGAGACACAGTCAGAAGTTTGCAAGCGTGCAAATGTTGCGTGCATAAGAAAAGGCAGAGAAAGTGAAGAAGAAAACAACCATGCAAAATTCGGCACTATTCAACTTAACGGACACCAGTACTCGATTTTTTTTCGATCGTCGAAATTCGCTGAAACTTTGCCTATGGGGGTTCTTTGGGATCCCGAACACGAATCTGAGGCCCGTTTTTCACATGGTGGTCTCCGACCACACATAGCGACTACATGGGTGTTCCGGTCAAGATCACCGATTTCGCAGAAACTTTGTCTATGGGATCGCTGTGGAATTTTGGGCAGTAACCTAAGAAGTGCCCAGAATTCCACACCAAAAACAAGGCCATTTATTGACAAGAGAGTGGCAAAAAGTGGAGTTCTATATCGTCTCAAATACTAGTTCACAGTTACCGGATCTAGTGAATCTACAACTAGCCGAGTTCTCCGAAACAAGTCATCGAAATGAACCCCCATACGGTCCGTTCACACTCGGCAGCAAAACAGGGGTTCCCGTTGGTACTACGCTATTCCAAATCCTAGGCCGAGATTCATGAACGAAACTCGGTTCACGCTTCGGACAAAATAAACCTGGTAAATCCCATGGAAACTGTAATTCATCATCAGGCGTCCCGAGACCTGACGTGCGGTGGTGCAGCGACTGTGACCACACTCGTCAAAGGTAAGCGGTCGTCAGTTCAAAATTGACAAATGGTTTTTTTTCCAAAATTTTATCTAGTGTGTAGCTGTTTGTTGCAGTACCAACCGTGATTTATTCGTTGGTCTGTAGCGGGACATCGATGATGAATTTGGCCCTGGACTTCTTGGTTAAAGATAGCGATTACGGTGAGCCTAATCACCCAATTAATCATCTTATCATATCGTTCCCAGGTGTTTTATTACCCTCTGAAGATCTCCGAAAACTTCCTCTACTCTCTGCGTCCCTGCCCCTTTATGTCATTATTACTGCTCTGCTACGCTGCCGAGTATGAGTCGAGCTCTAGACGAAGTTTCAACGAAAACTGCCTCATTTACTAATCCTTGGAGGAGAAGTAGCAACTCAAATATTGCACTCAGAACAAAAAAACCAAGAAAAATTTGAAAAGACATACCACGGTAACTGCTTTGAACGACTGGAGGAGGCGCTTGAGTCGGAGGCGGTTGTCTCTTGCCTAAACACAGCACAACACTGATGCTTTCACAACTGTGTCAAACAATCTCGAACAACACAGGCAGACACCACACGACCAGAGAGTGCCATTCTGACGAGAATCACTAGCAAAAGGAACAACACCTCGATAAGTTTGAACGCTTGATGACCTATCATCATAAACAGAAAGAAAAGAAAAGAAAAAATAAAGTGAACGCTCTGTCATAGAACATGAAACAGTGAAAGTGCACGAGCAAAGGGGAATTGAAATTCGGAACAAGAAAAATCGACGGAGAATTCTCTGACCAAGTATAGAAACCGCGACCAACAACCCGAATCGAAGAGAAATCGAGATTGAAAACCCATCGACTCCCGCTGAGGAAATTAAAGTGGAAGAAACGCAGGTTACCATTTAAAACGCCCGTTTTAGATTCATAAAATGAAAAATATTGCGGAAACTATCAAGCCTATTCCTTAACACGTTGACGACAGCGTGGCGCAGCACGCTCAGGCGGCCGCGTGGGACCGTGTGGCGCAATGCCGCGCCACAGTCTTGTACTGCATTTTTCTCGATACATATCAGAATTTCGAAGGCTGTTTTTTGTGTCACTTTTTAGTAGACCTTTGCACATTGTTACAGGAAGCATGGTCCATGGAAATGATTCTTAGCTTCTGATTTACTGGAATTTTCGATTGTGCACTAGTTTTCTTTACAAATTAGTAATTTCTTGCTGTGCAAGTACAAACTGGAAGTTAAACACAAGAAAAAACAAATAATGGTTATTGCAAGAAACAAATAAATGCAAACAAGTACTGGTCACTGAAACAAACACATAAATACAAACAAAAAATAACAATTTTCTTTCAACCTGGATAGGGAAAAAGGACATTCTAAAAGCTTCCAGCTGTTATTTTTCTATTTTCATTGCAAAAAAGGAATAGTCACAATCCCCGATATTACAGGACTGTATATGTAGTCTTCGAGATTTTATATTCACTTCCATTTTGAAAAAAATTCGCCGTATGCTGGCATTATGCCACAGCCTCTGCGCGGTAGAAAATCGGTTGGTCCCACGCGCCAGACACGCGAAAAAGGCGCTGTCGTCAACGTGTTAAAACACTGGCTACCATATTAAGGGCGAGAAAGTACTGGTCGACTCAGATTGGGGGTTCCAAATTGGAATACCAACGATGATATCCGCCATGAAGTGAAAAAAGTAGAGAAGTGAAGTGCTCACGTTGGGTGTTCAACTGCAGCTCCTGCAATTCGTTTACCAACGATGGGTAAGCGATACCGTTCGTTGGCGTGTGGTAGGAACTGGTCGACGGGACCGCCGGAAGCGGTTTCGAGTAGTCCGAAGCGGTTGAGGAGGAATAGCCGGAGGAAGACGAGTAGCTCGACGAAGTCAGAGGTGGCGACGTGACTGACGACGGTGCTCGATGGGGTGGAGGTGGTGGTGGCGGTGCGACATCGTCATATTTCGGTCTGGACGACGACGACGGAAGCGGCCTGGAATGCTGATGAACTTCAGGAGATACAAAACATAATAAAGTATGGAACTTGAGAAGACATATGAATGATTTATGCAAGTATGAGGTTGGTAAGAAAGTTCCCGCCGTTTTTTCCAGCGTTTGTCCTAAGTTGAGTTCGAAAGTTTTTGCAGAGCGTGACACAGCGTTCGATAGAGAATTGTTTGCTCTTTAAAGCCGAGTTTTTGAATTTGCGAGAACTTTGAATATCATTGTGTTGGCTAGTAAAATGAAAAGCGAAAAAGGCCTAAATAAAATTTGATACACCGTTTGGAAGATGATAATTTTCTCTATTAGACAGCACGCTACTTATTCTTATTTGTTACGAAAAGTACAAAGTTTCAGACCACCAGAATCTGTTGTTCAAAAGACAACAATAATTTTTCGATGCTGCTCCTGGTTTTCTTCTAAAAGCTCAAGTTGACATTTATACATTTTTCTGGAAGGAAATTTCTGGACCGTGCTAGAGCTAACCAAGGCTTCCTTCCACCCGTCCGTGATCAGGTAAATTGATACTAGGTTTGAGTGGGAAGGTAAAGACACTGTGTCGTGATTCTCACGATTTGAAGGACCATCAGCGATATTCATCGATCTACGTCTTGGTCTTCCAGTCACATTTACAATGCATCGCACGACACCCGCGCCGCACGGACAAGCACGCCCGTCCCTTGTGATAGAGTCTACTCGTCATGTCGTCGCACTAGCCGGTCGGTTTTGTTCTGATTGTGCAGAACTTCCTACCATCGCACCGACCGAGAGAACATCGTCAAACATCGGACGATGGGTCTTCCACGTCCGGATGTTTCAACAGATTCTATGTCCATATGTCGTAGGTAACATGTGTATCCACTCGCAGAGAGTCAAACCCAACATGCTAACTGAGGGATGTCAGTGAGGGACGCACATGTCTTCGTCTTCTTGGTAGACCCCTAGTGACATGTAGTAGTTTAGTGGTTCGGCAACTCGTAGTTGTAGGTGTTGTTTTCTTATACTTTATTGTAGTGATGTTTTCGTATATATAGTGCCTAGTTGAGTAAATGCGTGAGGTATGTCGTGTTATGTTCTGGTTATCATGTGTGGATCACGCAATGATTCCTGATCAGTTTATTCGTCATATTTTGGCATATGTTCGTGGTATTCTTGTGTGCACCGAGAGGGTGCTGGAAGTTGAGGCTGTCACGCACAGTGGCAATAATCACCGTCTCTCTGTTGTGGGCATTTTTTGTTCCGTCCCGTTTTATTCCCGTACAAGTCCTGGTTAATGGCAGGTAAGGTAACAAAGTCCCACATAACGGGTTATACAGACCAACGCCTGTTTGAAAAATTGTCGTTTGTTTTTTTTTTACGACACACTGACTTGATTTGAGCACGCCTTCAAGTCATTGTATAGGAACAATACGCATTCATCATGTCTCTACGATTCCGATTGGAACACGAATGTGGGGACCCCATTACGTATACCCTTTACCTATGCAACGTCAAAGTACTTGGGAAAATACGGCATCTGAAACGACTACCGCCGACTAAAGCCTATTTAAGGGAGACATCCCAGCTAGAGAATGGTTTGGCGCTCTAAACAAAGAGGAAAAGTAGGTGGGAGCTTCAGAAAGCATTTTGTTGTTCAAATTTATGGAACGTTTAGTTTTCGCTTTCTTCGGTATTACCCCGTTACATTTCTTGTGATTGCAACAGATTGAAACTAAAATCGTAATAAAGTCTCGTACTGCGGACGTTCAAAAATCGCACTTGACCGCCCGCTGTTGTGCTGCGTCCCATGTGCCTCTAATTCACGCGCGACCGTCGCCGCGCTGCGTTGTCGCCGACTATGAATGAGTCTCTAGTCACTGCATATCACCAATTCTTGGTTCAAATGGCACTTGAATTCAGAGAAGTGAGTTACCTGCTGTTGTCGGGACTCTTCGCTCCGTACTGCTTCTCGAGGGCGGCGATGAGCTGATTCCTGGTGGCTGGATCTGAGGCGGCCGATTTGGCCACATTTCGTACAAACGGGTTCTTGGCGGCAGCGACTGCAGCCTGCCGAACTTCGGGCTTCTTGGCCGCCTCGAAAAATGCCTTCGCAGCCGATACCGAGAATGCGGTGTCTGAAAATGCCCGATAAAAGCAAGGTAATAGGTATAAGGTATAAGGTAACAGGGTATGAGCAAGATGGTATTTTGAGGTTCACGTCAACGAATTCAGCGAATGCTAATTGGTTTATCAAATCAGATTGAACGTTTTGTGAGCTGTTTAGGTCTGATATGATTGTTTAGCAATCTCTGTCATTATACTTGACGCGTACAATGCGGCGTAATAAATAAATAAAATAGCAATCAAATAAATTCGAACATGGTCTGCACTAAATTTCAATTATAGGAGATTGAGTTCAAATGAACATAGCACCATATAAACCACACAACAGTCAGAATTTGTCCACCTCGACATCTCTGTTACCTTCTAATCTCCTTCCTCTCCAACAGTTGATATTATTATATCAGTCAATTCCTCAGCTGAATTGATTTTTTAACTTGATTTTTTGATTACTAACATCAACATCAGCAGCTCTGTTTAGCGTTTACCCAAATTGCCCAAGGAACGCAGTGCAATGAATAATAAAAAAAGAAGTGAGGGATCAAAAGAAGCATCCCAGCACAGCAAACCCCACAAAATCGATCAGAAAAAGGAGCTTACAGCCGCGCAAGGGGTAGGGCCTTGTTTCCAGTAGTACATTTCCGAACACTGGATTCAGTTCGTCGAGTTTCTCACATGGACTGATCATGTCCTCAGGAATGACAGCAACGAGTAATGTCACAGTGGGACCACTTGAGCTCGATCATCCAATAACACACTTGGATGATGTTTAGGCCAATTCTGAGATTTCGACCACACCACCCATCAACGGACATCAGATTCGTGATCAGCACCTCAGGGGATCTCTAAGGATAATAAGGAAGTTTCAGCGAAAATTGTTCTTTTGAACTGAGCCCGGTGGGTGGAGTCGGAACGTTTCACAACTGCCACTCTGTATTTTTTCATTTTTACCTGAGAATTAATACGCCTAAGGGCTGCTTATCATTGGAATGTTTGTCATGGCTGAAAAAATGAGCTGTTTAAAGTTTGAAAAGAATCGTACAAATGTGAATGTGATTGAAATTTGATGATGACATGAATTCATATCCATCGAAGACAGTACCAACAACTTAACAGAGGAGTGCAACTGTCATTTAAATGAGAAAAATTTTAAATTATCAACGTTTTTTATTAAAGCGCGATTCTTTTCGTTCTAAATATGTAACAACTACTGCTCTCCTGCTTAAATGAGTGAATATACGTGCAAATAAGGAAAATGTGAAGAAAAAGAGAAAAAACAAAAAGAATATGTTTAAAAATAAGCGAAAAAGTAAAAAGTACAAGGCGACACGCACCTGATTTTGGCATGGTTTTTATTAGAAAATCAATCCATTTACATGTTGCGTTCGACACTAGATCATGGGTTGAAATGGATTGAAGAATAAACAAGTGACAAATTCATGACTTCGATCAAAAAAGACGCCGCCAAAGGTTGACTGCTCGCTTGAAGACCCAAACGACTCAATAGAACCTGTTCTTTTTGAAAGATGGCCGTCGCAGTTGAACAAACAGATTGAATACCAAGAAAAGCGTATTTCAAGAAAACAAACTCGATTTGAAACAAACACACAATGTATCCGTGCAAACAAGAAAAGTGTAAAGAAAAACAGAAAGAACAAGAAGAATATTTTACAAAAAATAAGCGAAAAATGAAAAAGAAAAAGTACAAAACGATCCGTACACACCCGATTTTGGCATAGTTTATATTAGAAAATTAATCAATTTACGTTCGGCACTAGATTTGCTGGTTTTGTTTGTTCAACTGCGACGGCTTTTCATCCAAAAAAGAGAACAGGTTCCGCTGAGTTATTTAGGTTTTCAAGTGAACAGTCAAACTTTGTCGACGTTTTTCAAAAATTAAAGCCATAAATTTAAAATTAAGCAAAAAAGCCATAAATTTAAAATTAATCAAAAGAGAAGAGAAACCGGAAGATCGCACACCTGATTTTGGCATGGTTTAAATTAGCGACTCCAGGGTTTCTGGGGGAATATTTCAGGTGAGAAATAATCGGGGCGAATTCGCGCCCCGGTCGGATGAAAAATGCGTGTGTGGGCGACGGAGGGCGCTGAATCGATCGGTCGGCATCTCGACGGAGCGCCTGATGTTCGTCGACAGCCTGGCTGAACATCTTCAAGCCGTTCAGCCACATCGAGAACAACCCAATGAGACGTAGAATTCGCCAATTCTGACCGACCAATTTTTTCCCGATCGATTTCCCTCCTCCATTCATGTCATAGGGCTTAGTGTTTAATTTATTCATTTATTTATTTATTACTTGATATGCCACATTCCATGACCACATAAAGGCGCGCCAGTTATAAATGCAGACGCATATCATACGTATCAGTACAAGTAGTTTAAAGGAAAGAGAGAATTCAGAACCGTTTTCATGGTAAACTAAGCACTTCGTGGGCAAAATAGACATCTGATCTTATCTCCCACAGCCTGATATGGTAAAAAAACACCAGTATGTATGACATCCAAGGTCAGGAAAATTGTCGATCCCAGTGCTAGTAACAAGTCAACCTTTTTTTGAATTTATTTTCTTGACCTTTTTGTATTTTGCAGAAAAATGTCGAAACATTCCTCATGATGCCAGTTTCTTCCTTACTGAGAGAGCTTTCAATTTTCCCACTTAAACGGCTTTTCCGTCAGTATAAAAAATGACGGCAAAATATTCCTCTTTGTAATAGGTAGAGCAGTTAAGAATTTTCACACCATTTTTGGGTTCCTAAGGATTGTAATGATTCCATCATTATTGTCTGTTTCGAAACATCAAATTTAAAATTCAATATTATACTTGTTACTGCATTTCCAAAACTGTAACAACTGGGTTTTCATTACCTGTAACCTACTGTTAGTGTTAATAATAATTCCTACACAGACGCCGAGAACGTATACCTAACTGAACGGCAAATGCATCCATCGATTCCAGGAGTCCAAACTCCCTGTTCCAATAATTCCCCTCGAATCTTGAGTATGACCATATTTAGTCCTTTTCCTAGGAGCGCAGAGATCGGATTACCATAGATGATTATTGATGATGTGTATTTATCTACAAATTGAGTTGTGGACCTCTCAACCAAATCGTGGCTCCGCGTCAACTCTGACAATGTTTTTGGTCACCAGGTAAATGATCAAGTACTTAGTCTAGCACTTGATCAGTCACCTGGTAACAACCTGGTAAATGGAGCCAATTTACCCAGTGAGGGCAAACTCAAGACAGGTACTCTTTTTCTCTGTGGTAACATTCGGCAACCCGCTGATTTCGGAAATTTTGAATAGTAAATTCGTTAAGCACTGACTCATTAGAAAGTGCAACACAATCAGGGTCTGTACATTTTTCCTCGGAGTGGCTCTAGTGACAGACAACGGAATTTTTGAGAGCAAAGATAATATTTTTAATTAAATTTTCCTTGTATTTATTATTTTTGCCTATTTATTTTATTATTCGATATTAATTCTTTGTCCAATCGTCCCATATTAATGTCTCTTTCTTAGTTTTGATTTCTATCAATCGGATTATCGTAAATCAATAAATTAAAAATAGAATAGAAAATAAAAAATGAAATACGTCTGTACAGCACCACCGTGCTTCATGTTTATTTAAATTTCAATTTTTTATGCGTTCCATTTTTGCGTAGGCACAGATTTTATGTAAAAAAGATCACGAAAATCACTCACAATCGCCATCGCTTCCGTCAGTTGCTCTCATTTCGTTCGGTTTTGTAGGCAGTGGAGGTGGCGGTTGTGAGGAACGTCCAGTCACGACCATTACGCACTCAAAAACACAAAACAGCACTCAATTCTGGAAAAGAACCATAAAAAGCAATCGACTACTGTAATGCACTGTACGTCACGACGTCGCTACAACAGTCCCAAAACACCTCCAGAACGCTCCAGAACGATTTTTAGCGTTCTTTTCTTTTCTAGTAGGCCATTTAAGAATTTAAACATATCAGTCGATTCGTCTGTCTACACTGATCTTGAAACTGACGTTATCTTTCTATCTAACCTGATGGTGATCCAGTTACAGGCAAGTCTTTCTCGAGTAGCGCTAACCGGCGCTGTTTGGTTTACGACCCTCCGGATGTTGACATTGGAGTCTTCTCGGAAGGAGACATTGTCATCACGAAATGAAAAAGTTCCGAAATCTTAGCTTAATCTGATTGAAGGTAAATTCATCTTTCCACAACCAATATTTTGGTACTTGGTATGCGTTTTATATAGAAATTTCGAAAAATTTCCGTGTTTCAAGCCAAAACAGAAAGTTCTGACTTTCAGCAATTTTTTTCTTGAAGAAAGCCGGTGATGGGTGTAGAGCAGGAGCCTGATGAGAAGATATAGAAACGTCTGACTTTTCGCAATTGGTCTGAAAGACACTATTGCACAATCAGTACAGACTGACGAATCGACTAATGCTCAATTTCTCACATAAACCAACAGGAGAAAAAGAACGCAAACAAGCGTTCTGGAGTTTTTTTTGGTACAAAAATTATGAGCGGTATTGTATATGCCAACATTCACGAATAAATGTGACTAGCAGGCGACATACTCGTAAGCCGAATTTTAGGGTTCAAAAAATGACAGGTATCCGTCGACACAGAACTAAAAAGGCATAAAGCCCAAAAATTTGCCGAAGCGAGGGGAACAACTAAAGACTAAAAAACTTCTCCGAAGTTTTCGAAGAACTATTAAATCTATTAGATCTGATGACAGTTTGTATGGCCGAAAAACGTGGTAAGGGTATGTAAGGTAAGCGTGAAAATCTTCAGTAAACCTGAAACTAAATTCAATCGTTACTCCACAGTCATAGGGGAAAAGACGCTGTTCTTCTGATGAAAAAAAGAAACGAAAACCCTTGGGAAGCATCGGAACTGAAAGGCAACACACACAACGCACGCTAATGCTGAAATTTTAAAAAAGCGAGAACTTAAGAAATGAAAATGACCGATGAAAATGCTCGCTCCGTGCTAGTGAAACGCTAGAATTTGTCATTATTAAGGTTAATCGTTATTCGACTGTGAAGAAGTTGTAATTTTATATATTCTTGGGGCCGTCGATGTCTCCACAAATAAGGCAACACCGAGCAAATACAGAAGGAATAGGTGGATAAAATATAAAATAAAAGATAAAAATAGACAAACGGCGTTCGGGAGCACCACCAACAGAAGGACCTCTTCAGTGACTTGCTAGTTTAATTACGGTACATTTATCTCATTTGTTGAAGGTTCCAATCACCGAAGCTTATTATTAGGGATTTCACATGGCTCAAAAACCGTGTAAATTGAGATGAGAGCAGGGATCCGATGGAGAAACAGGAACGGAGTAAAAAAAATGAGCAATGGAACATCGTTACGTTTGGGATCAATGGAAGTTAATGTTTGATAAGCTCATATTGATTCATAGATATTATATGATATATGATATATAGTATTTGGTGGCCAGTAGTATTTGAGTTTATTATAAAGTGTTACCTGGCTTCTTGCCTGCCTTAGTTTGATCAGTGTTCATTTGTAATTGCGAAACACTGCTTTAAGCTTCGTTGTCGTTTGGGGTAATAAACAAATAATGGGGTAACAAAGAAATAAACAAATAATTATCTAATTAAGTAAACAGATAAGGAAACGAATAAACAAATGAATAAACTACAGAGTGGAGACCAGGGCCCAGATTCATGAACCGACCAGCGGTCTCCGAAACCTCGGCGCAGCCAGAACCACACGACAGAGCTGATGAGAGATTGCGTAGAACATAGAAAGTTTAGGATAAGTAGACAAAGGTGGGCGCCGTTCGGGCTATATCTCGGGGTTTATCGAGGGTATACCAATGATGAATCTGGGCCCGGAAGATGTCTGGAAAACTGCGAGGTAATCGAAGTGCCTTCACGGTGCGCTCATCGTAAAGTGCGCGTGTGAAGAAATAGCACTGGAGCTGATTCACCATCTCTCGTCATCGACCGTGCCGAGTAGATTCCTTCACGGCCACTTGCACCACTCACATAGTACTTGTTCTAATAATATCAAATCATTCTTTCGTTTAGCTGGAAAAACGCCGCGGGAAATACATCTTTTCATCCCATCCGGTTAGCGATAGACCTCATTTTCCCATTGGATTCCTGCATCCCCCTTTTCTCTACCCGATGGTTATTCAGAGGGAGTCACCCGAGAAAACAGTTCTGCCTGAGTAGATGAAGATATGAAAAGAGCGCGTGAGATACAGTGGTAAGAGTCGCTACTGAAACCGATCGATCCACGCCTGAACCAGCCAAGTGGTCATCGCTTGGAAGGACCGGAGTTGTTATATAATCCTCATTATGAACAAAAGAACAGGATAGACCAGAGTGACCGGTATATCACATAGTAAAGCTCATTCTGTCCGTTTTTCATAATAGAGATCGTACTCCAGAGTTTTCCTCGTCACAGAGAGCGGTCGACCTCACCAGCTGGCTATTCCAAGATAAGAAAACCCAGTCCAATACGCAGTTGCCGAGCGTGGACTGTATGGCTAGAACATCAGCAGATTTCTTCCGCATCTCAACGGAAGATCAATCTCAAGTGAGTGGGTCTATCGCTGCTTACTATTGAAGACGCAAGGCAAAGGATATGATCGACTGGGAATGGATGGTGAATGATGCGACTAAGAAATCTGCTGACCTCTTCGCAAGAAAGACTCGAATATCGTTGTGTCGTTGCGATGTAAGAGTACAAAGAATAAAAGAGAAAGAATAAGTGATTATACTCCAGATTATAGAGCATAATTCTCCAGATTATAGAGTATAATGCAGATTTCCAAGCACGATGGGTTGTCCCGTGGTGAAGCGGGTAGCACTCCGGACTCTAAATCATGCGACAGGAGTTCACAGCACCATAGGGCTCTTCTTGTCACACGTTGTTTATTATGAAGAAAAACCTTACTGTACGGTTATTACCCGTCTGCGAGTGGATTAAAGGTTTGGTTAGCTTTGCGCAGGGATCGATCGCTCAACCGTTTTGGTAGAAGTGACGCCTCTTACCGCTTCATAATTAATATTAATGCTCCTGTAAAGGCGGAAATTTCAGATTTATTGGCAAAGTTGAGAGAGTAAAACACGCTGACATGCCGGCGGTTCGGAAAAGCATCACCTGGAGTCAACGGTAGTTTACTCGGCACAACTCGTCATAAAATGCTCATTTCTTCTTATCAAACAGCGGGCCTTCGCTTATCATTGCGCCAAGGAAACGAGAAAGAAGTACACGGGTTTCTCTCCGATCAGTGCAGAGAATTATGAGAACTTATCTGCGGATGAAAAGCTGGGAAGAAAAATGTCCTATGGTCGATAAAAAAACCTTTCAAAGGAGGCAATTAAATCAACGAAACCTTGAGGAACTTATTCAATAAGTAAGACCAATAGCTCTTTCATTAACTCTGAGAAATTCTGCTGAAGGATCCTCTTGATGTAAATTTGAGACAAGATTGACATGAAGGTACAAGATTGGGTTGAACACGGATGTCGAAGGGTTAGGTGTTCCTTAGGAACAGAATGCAGAATTAAACAGTTGGAATTTGGCGTGTTTCTAATGACTAGGTGAGGGGTAGTCACCAACTGAGCAGGCGCAGAGTTAAGGGTGTGGTCGTTGGACTTCTCGTGATGATGTTCGACACTCTCCTAGAGAGGCAGACCCTTCAACGAGGAAGGAAGTATTTCCCAGCAAAAACCGGTCTCATTCAACAATGGCCAGGTGGCAAAAGGAATGAGTGGTGGATCCACTTCTAATGTACTCAGTAGTAACTCGCAAAAACGAGGTAAGAAGGCTAGAATTTCACGATAATAGCAAAAATTCTTGAAACCGTTATGATGGGCTCAGCTCGTTTCGTTCTAGAAATTTCTCAGAAGGTTGAGCTGTATGGTACGGAAGGACAGAATCTGAACGTCATGTAAAGAATGAGAATTTCATGGCGTTCTCGAGCGAGTTCGTTCTTTTCTCGTAACGGAAAGTGGGAACATCTAGGCCTAAACTCTTGAATGAGTACTATAAATAGGAACAGGAAGAGAATGAATGACAATAGCAACTTATTTATGATCTGCAAGAGCAATTTTTCCATTGGAGCGTCCTTGGAGATCCCCTTTATAGTTGCAGAATGATTTATTCTCTTTAATGCTGAAGAAACTGAACGAAAAAGCAAACAAATAGCGGGATTTTCCTATTCTACAATGAAACGACGGGAAAACAAAAAAACAGTATTTTATGGAATTTCACGATGAACTGACAAGATTTAAGGAAAAGTCACCACCCAATGCGATCGCTATTGATCAGTGGGTGGCTGCGATAAGATCACTCCGACGAGCGCTCAGAAGGTGACTCAGAGAACGTTGGGCGCTGAGCTCCACTTCAAAAACGCTGAAGTGCTGCGTCATGACTAAATGCTCGTATCGATCGGTGATTGATTGATCGAGTGATCGCACAAACCATAGGTTGGTGTGCCAAGTGGTATGGCGGAGTGATGACAATGGCTGACAGCACCGAAGAAAACTTGGCAAACAAGGGTCGGGTTGTTTGCCTAATCTCAACGAACGTGGGCTCAGAAGTCAGGGTCCAAGTAGAGGACCATTAACGTGATTTTTTTGAGAAAATATTATGTAATTTTTTATTGTGATCATGATCAATCAATAGTCATTCATCAATTTTAAAATTTTAAACGTCTTGCTTTCCAGTTTAGTTCTCGACTTTTCCTAGCTGCTCAGATGTTTGAATCACTTTTTTTAAAATTACGGCGTGGTCTATTTATTTTGTAATTCCTGGTTTCATAATCGACGCGTCATTATTCAGCGTAATCAATCAACCAATCAGTAAATGAATAAAAACGATGAAAAGTGATTGGTAGCTCCTTTGTGATTAAAGCCGCAGCATGAAAAGAATTGCTCAAAAGTGAGGAAATTTGCAAAATTGTATGGCACTGAAGGATCAAAACTATAAGAGTGACTCAGAAGTTGCAGGTTTCAATCAAATTTTCAGTTCAAAGTTCCTAGCCGACTTCCCGATCTTACTGATCCTTGTCTCCGCGACAACATTTGATCAGGTGTACAAAATATTCGCCACCGTTCCAAGTCATCCTTGAAGCTTGCATAGGAGTCTATTTTTCTCCTTCTTTTTCTCTGTTATTCACAGTCATCCCTTTATCAAGCAGCGTATGAGACCTGACGTAGGTGGTACTGCGAAGCTTTGGTGTGTGTTGGGAGTGTGATCAGCATAGATAATTCAAAATAGACAAATCAAACAGTTATTTCCTAATCAAACTGCTGCTATGCGGTGGTAAGTTGCAGAAAATTTCCAAGAAAAACTTCAACTGAGAATGGTAGGTTTGGTTGAGGAGGCAACGACGTCAACTATGTGACGTGGAAGCAAAAAGGCGAAATAACCAAATCAAATGGTTTCTAAACAAGCTATAAAATCACATTCTCAAAACCCTCTCTTGTCAATCACAGGCGACAAGGCAGATTTTTTCCTCCAAAAATAGGAAGCAGTTCAAGTCGAATCTGTCTAATAACTGTGAATTTCTACGTCGTTACGTGATACAAAAGCTGTTAAGCAGGGTATAACCAACCTCTAGTTAAAATTCCCTTGTTGGTCATCTTGGTTCTACTAGCAGAAATTTCCTCCGTATTTTCGCCTTCAGGATGATATAAAAATGAAATGGCTGGAGTTCGCGTTCGTTGAACTTTAAGAGAATCTAACTGCGGATAGAAGGCAAGAAAAGTGCTTTGCTGTAGTCTTGATGCTTAGAAGAAGCTATAGAATCAACAAAAGTTCAAGAAACGTATTAAACGAGTGGGAGCAGTAGTAAAATATTTCGATAATCTCAAAGAAATGAAGCTGTAGGGTCCTCTTTTTGAGAAGGCGACAAAAGGAACTGCTAGCGAAGGTGAAAAACAATTAAATTCGGAAGCTGTCAAGATTAGAAGGAAGAGGAAGAAGGAGCAGGAGGAAGAAGGCCAGTTTGCTCAAGATGTCCAATATTTTAACAAGAAGAGTTGATTTCGACCAGCTGTCGTTTTTTTCTGGAGTTCCATTGTCCAAAGATAGGAAAAGGAAGCTAAGGCGCTACATTCCGGTTGCAAAGTCACACATGCGCTCGAGTTTCCTCACGTATAGATATTTGAAGGATTTCAATAGTATCCTAGGTAAATGTGATGACGTCATCAACATCTATCTCCCATTTTTTAAGGTGTGTTTAGTTCGAATTTTTACTAACGAAAGTAATTACCCATAATCTGTGATTGTAGCAAATATTTGCTTTCTAACCCAATTTTCACGTACGTTTTCGTATGTTTATCTAATGCTTTACCCTTCCAGGGTATGAGCCGTATTCGAGGAACTTTGCCGTGCCGTATAACGTGGTGTCCGCCGAAAGGTGAAATGGTGATTCAAATCTAACAGCTACGTATAGTAAACATACGTCTTCAGAGTCGACTATAAGGCTTTACCCGTGGCCTTTCAATACTTACTGTCTCACCCTTCCAGGGTAAGAGCCGCATTCGAAGAATTCAATCCTGCCGTTGGTCCATAAGGTGCCGTTGGTCATGGTGATGGCTGGCGTTCGCCACTAGCACAGATCTTGGGGCGGCGATCGCGTGCTAGCATACCTGATGAAGACACCTGATGGCTAAGCGCTGCCATAACGACTCCTTCACTCACCACATTAATCCTGGCGTGTGCCAAAATGGTAAGCAGACTTTAGACTCCCTTGAATTCTAGCTTTTTTTACATTTTTACGCATTAATTATTTGCATTTATTTCCTTGAAACGAAAACGGTATGTTCATGTACGGAACGGGATTTCTAGCGAAGTAACACTGTTGCCGTAAATTTCAGAAGTGTTGGAGCTATCCAATTGAAAATGTATTCAAAAGATGTAGAAGCTTCTGCGAAACATTAGAGAAAATATTCAATTTGGAGGTTTACAATGTAATACTTATGCACCTTTTTTCTATTTTTTCAATGTACCCACACAGAGGTGTGCCGCCTCCCCTGCCTCAGTTGGAGGCTAAGCAGGTAATCCTTCCTAAAGTATTCTGTTCAGACTACTATAAGGAAGAAAACAATTATCAAACCCAAATTAATCCATTTTCTTCAATTTTGGGTGGGAAGTCGAGAATTTTCAGTTCGGTTTCATCCATGAGAGTATTCGCCAATTGATGCTACGCAAGTATGGCGAGGAATTGTGGCAACAAGTTCTGTGAGTCGGCTTTTCTTCACTTTTTTTGTTGAATCAGCTTTTTTGAAAACGTGGAGCTTTTATAGTTGTAACATCTTACTGATAAGATAGATGGTTGGGAGATATGGCTCGTTTCCAATCCTCCTTTTTATACCAGTGGCATCGATTTTATACCAAAGTTGCTATAGGAATCGATCTGGCTTCGAAAATGGCAAGGAAAACGTGGTAAATCACTACTATTCGGATACGGACACCTATTTGCTGGTGGACAGCGTTGCAGTTCTCACAAGTGAGTTCATCTTAGTTATAAGGGTATGGTTTAAGGTAAGGTAAAGCTGTCGGTTGTGATCAGTCCCGTAATTGTAAGGACGCCCCACCGCATTCGTGTTCATTCAGAATCGTACAGGCATGGTGACTGCGTATTTGGCCTACGGAATGACTTGCGGGGGCCAGGTGCTATACCGAATCAGTGCCTTTAACTTACCAGACATGTCTGTTACCAATTTACCCAATCCTGGAGGGATTGAAGGCCTGGTCAGCCCGGGACGAGACCGATCGCTCAACTGTGCGGGTGGTCGCAGCGCCTCTTACCACTGCACCGCGCAGGCCCACTGTATAAGGTACCACAGCATAACAGCGAAAATGTAACCATAACGTATGTTTCATGTAATATTGATAACAAAAAGACGTTTTTTTACTAGCCTAGACACTACTACCTAAAAAGTTTCTCTAATTTCCATCAGGTAGAACATATGCGGCTCGAATCAGAACGTTGTGGTCTAAACAAAACTCCAGAAACCTGTGTTCAAAGCACCAAAACCGGTTGTCGACAACGCTATAGTAAAAGCACGTATTATCTTAGCATTTTATATCATTTTGGTTAATCTAGTCCAGCTAGGCTCAGCATCTTCCGCTGCTAAGGCCACTCAGCAGTTTTCTACAACTACGTACATAGCTATCCCCATACCACTTGTTTTCTGATATTCCTCGGTCCTTTTTTAACTTTCCCAAATGAGTTTCAAGCCAAACCTGAAGACCTTTGGTAACAAAAAGTCAATATTACAGAAATTATGGGGAACACTTAAAAGGTAAAGCTGCTAGCATTGATCAGCCCTGAAGGACGCGCCGCTATACCAAGTCGGTGTCTTTCCCGTCCCAGACATGTGTGGTACCGAGTGGCCGACTTAGGAGGGATGGAAGGCTTGGTTGACCCGGGCCAGGGTCGGTCGGTCGTGTGGGTGTCAGCAGCGCCTCCTACCTCTTTACCACGCGCGCCCTAGAAATTACAGGTAAATGCTAAAACTGCTTCGTTCAGAAATGACACGCGAACAGGTATGGGAGATGTACGGATCGTTTCTTATCGAGTACACCATGGAAATCGGATGGGATGAGTTGGTGCGAAGTATGAGTCCCAATCTCAAGGTATCAGCAACTATTCAAAAGCTTGAAAAATTCAAGAAGATGCTCTAGTTCATTGTGTTTTTGATTGGAAATTTCCATTCAAAATTTGATTTAAAACATTGGAAACGTATCGTAATACAGAACATTCTTCTTGCTTGTTTCAGATACTATAAGTATGTATGCAGAAGACGGAAAATGTTGTGAAGGGCAGAAAAACAAACCTAGTGCTTTATACCGTCTTGAATCAATCAATTTTGAGATAATTCCAAATTTTTCAACATATCCACAGCAGTCTGTTAAATATTATTCTTTCGTTTTCTTTCCTCGAATGGCATGCCAAAATCGAGTGAAGAGATATTGAATTCCGTCTCACCACAGTAAGCACCGATCCGAATAATCAAAAAATTGAGTCGCATAGTCGTTCGATAACCGAAAATAAGACAAAAAACGTTGCAAAAACATATATGCACAGAAAATACACCGCTTGCTTTTATTGGATAATTTCTTGAAGCGATCTCGAGTGAACCCAAGGGGTATCTTTCTTGGAATATTCACCACGGCTTCTCTCACGACAAATATTCTTATTGTCGAATGAATCAATCCCCTTTGAAGCTCTCTAAAATTGTTGTTCTTTGAGCTCTGTAGACATTTTGGAACTGTTCACATTCCAAAAGAAAGTAGAGCTGAAGCTGTGCATGCGATTCAGAGCAGACTCTATGGTATAGTTTTTTGAGCTGGAGAATCTTCGGTCTAGCAATTCTCATGTTTCTTATTCTTGAGGCAAATACCAGTTCATGATGCCTTCAGGGATTTCTCGACAATCTCGACTCGCTTCACTACTTCATCGACCATGTCGTCTACAAAGCGAACCTACGCGGTCCGTCGTTCCGTTGTGAGGAGAATCCGGATGGCTCCATCATCCTCCACTACTTCACCGGCCGACCTGGCCTCTATCCCATCGTACGAGGTCAGTCCCAGCTTCGACTAGTGTAAACTAGCTATCCATAGCCAATTCAAAGCTCGTACGTAGCATAAACACCATCAATGATCCGCTAGAATCTGTTAATCAATAAATCAATAACAGGAGTTCTTCGAGAGGTGGCGCGTCGAGTGTTCAACACCGAAATCAACTTGAACGTCACCGGTCGCACTCAGCGTAGCGTTCAGATGATGTCCGGCGAACGTATCGAGGAGCATGTCATTTTCCTCATCAATGTGAGTTGATCGATCAATTGATCACAGATCGATCACTATAACAAACGGAGTACAGTTACAGACAGTTGATCAAGGACGCGACACCTCTAGCGACACCTCGACTGCCAGCATTTTTCCTACTATGGGTAAATTATGTAGCACTTCGTGGAGTAGAACATGAGGTCACCAATCGATAATCGATTCAGACTTCTCAGATCAGACGTTGAGAATGAGCACCGTGGATTTTTGCGCTGTGTTGCCGTACCATGTGGTCTTCGATGAGCACTGCCGTCTCGTGCAGTACGGCAGGGAATTAGCGTTCGTCACTTTTTGGTGTTTTTCAAGACAACTTGTTTTTGAAGAACTTTAAGTTCTAAAGTTAAAACGGCGACTTTCAACAAAATTGTCGACTTTCCACTTTATCAAAGAAAAAGGAGAATTTTACCTTTTCGTTCCATTTTTCCATGTCTCCTGTCATCAATTGTGCAGTAATTCCACGTCAACAATAACCATTATTTCTAGAAACCACGTGCCGAGAGATGTACTCACGTTGGGGACTCCTATCATGCGAATTTTCGAGATAAATCGGTGAGTTTAGATAGGAACGGTAAAAGGTAAAGGCAAAGGTGCCAGCGTTGATCAGTCCCCTGAGGACGCGCCGCAGCATTCGTGTTCCCTTCAAGTCTTAGAGGCTTGGTGAACGCGTGTTTGGCCTATACAATGACCTGCGGGGGCCAGCCGCTATACCAGATCAGTGTCTTTACCTTCCCAGACAAGTCTGGTACCAATTTACGCGACCCCGGAGGGCTGCAAGGGTTGGTTAGCCGGGCCGGGTTCGATCGCTCGACCGTGCGAGTGTCAGCAGCGCGTCTTACCACTGTACCACAAGGGGCCCTGATTAGGTAGGAAAAGTAGGGCAAAAGGTACAATGGTCGGAGCTGATCTTTTTTCACAAGGGCTTGCATTTGTCTTTCTTTCAAAATCTCATGGGTATGGTGAATGTGTGTTTGGCCTGTACAATGAGTTGTTTTGGAAAAGCAACGCAACTCAATGTCTTTACGTTCCCAGATAAGAGTGAGACCAATTTACCTGACGATGGAGGAATAGAGGGTTTAGCCCGGGAGAGGGAGGTCAATGCGGGTGTTACTATCTTCTTACCATTGCTTGAATAATTGTGAGATCAATTAGAAGGAGTCATTCATCTTTCTAACGCATTTACTGAAGTAGGACACGCTCAAAAATTCTTTAATTCTTTCCTGAAGTATGTGTTTCACGAGGAATGCCCCGATGCGTTTAGAGCTCCAAATTTAGAAACACAGGAATGCTTTGCTGTTAGAGCTTCGAAATGTTGCTGAAAAGAAAGCTGAAAAATTCGGCTCAGGATCCTCTGCTTTTTGTAGCTCAACTTTCTAGAAGTTGGGCATTGAGCTTGGACTTTACATCTTTTTGCCTAGAATGCATATCGAGACGAGCCTTTCGACTTGCTAAAATCTAAAAAAAAACTTACATTGATTGGAATAGTACTTGGCCTCGCGAATGATTTGACAAGTAATTTTGCCTTTTTGTTCCGCAGGTGGACTTGCTTGTAAATCATTTGCCCTTGCTTATCAGATGATGCTGAATTTCTTGGTGCAGTCGTAAGAAGCGTTACGTCCTCCCTCATCTCTCAGCGATCGATCCTTGGCACGGTCTCACTAGGTCATCTATCCCTTCGGGGTCGGGTAAATTTGTACCGGACCTGTTTATGAAGGTGAAGGCACTGACTTACAGCGACTACCCCCTAAAACCACTGCATAGGCCGAACACGCATTCTCCGTGCCTTTACGAATTTAAGTGCCATGCTTCACCATGTGTATCGTCATGTGTACAGGTCCTTGCTAGCAATGCTTGAGTTGGTGGTTCGTAGATCAGCCCAGGACTAACCTCGGTTTATCAGCTCTAATTTACGTCTCCTAGCTCACTTATCAGTGCTCTCCTCCGCGCCTCCCCACCTAGCCATCGCCTGGGGTGCGTATCAACTCAAATAGGACCAACAGGTCCTGCCCCGGAATGGTCCCTCCAGTTACGTGCTTGGTTGGGTCGTAGGTCGTGCGTATGAGGCCATAAGTGCCTTATTGACAGAATAACGATCAACAGAAGTGGCTTCAGGGCTGAACTACCCCTCCTCAGCATCGTCTCATTCGCTTGAGGTTGCTAATTATTTCCTTCTGACCCAATCGCCATCAAATACCTACCCATTGACCTACGGTCATATCGTTCTGTATTCGTCTTTGTTACTAGCCGATTTGTTCTATCTTGGTTACTGACCACAAATAAATAAATAAATAAAAATCGTGAATTTGAGCGGCTTCTGAGCACAAAAGTTCCGAGTCAGAATGACCTCAGTCGGTCGTAGGTAAGTTGAGAAGGAAGTGTTGTAGTCTGTAGAATATATGATCGTTGGATGAAACCGTGCTCGTCACTCGCGTTCATGGGACGCAGTTGCCTTCGATAACTAATTCTCGATTGGAACTTTTTATAGTCCCCAAATACCGTTCGACTTCGACAACATCTGCAACTTCATCAACGCCGTTTTCGTGCTGCAAGTGAAAACCTCACCGACGGAAGCGAGAAGACAAAGAGACCAAGAAGAAGGGTAGGATGGACATCATTTGTGAGCAAAACTATAATTCACTGCATAAGCATGGAATTCTACTTTTATCACCGCGCCCCTGAAGAAGTCATGTTCTAGTGATTGTGCCAAGATCATCACAGAAATTGCCGCTCAGACAGGATTCGAAACCGCGGCCCTTCTGCCCAACTGAGCCAATCATCTGCATCCCCCGAGCATTTATTATATTTTATCTAAAATGCGCCAAAGCGCGCACAACACAAAAAACAAATGGGAAACACATGTAGAATTACTGACATTAGTGCTTATATAACGACAGCAAAATCAACTAAAGAATTAGGAAAACCGAACAAATCTGGTGTGAACGGCTATTGGCCAGACAAAGGAAATGTAACAAACGACTAACAAAAACAAAAACATCTCAAATCCAGATCCGTTCCGCTCCTAGGGTGAATGTAAGTGTGCTCCGGCATCTTACCTATTCCGGTAGTTTTTGCTTCAGCACTCGTTCTTGATATAGTTATGGTGCAGTAAGCCGTCCTCCACCTTGTGCCAGTGGAGCTGAAAGCACTGCTTTAGAATTAGAGTGAAATTATACTTTTATTCTCGCTTTTTGGAGGTTACAAGTGTGTTTTGGGAAAGCAGCCGGCTTGGAGGAGAAGTGGTGCCCGGATTGGCCCGAGACGAGAGTTCGATTCCCGCCTGAGCCGCGATTTTTGCGATGACCCTAGCTCCATCATTGCAACATAGTCACTGCGCTGTATATATTGTGGAGAAGTCTAATGCCATTCCTATAGTGAAATTTTTAGCAATGAGTTAGCCAGTGCAAACACTTCGTTTCATCACGGTCACCATCTGAAGCTCAAGGGACAAATGATGCTTCTTTCAGACAAAAAGGTGAGAGCAAATGAAAAAACCCAGATTATTTTTTGTAGAGGACCATTGGTCTACTACGCAATTTGATATCAATTCGATTTTTTCCATATGACAGTTTTGTAACCTTAACTTGAAGAAACATTTTCTCTGTAACCAGTAAACCAACACATGTACGTATTGGTAACACACGCACTAAAAAGAGAAAGTCTATGAAATTCCTAAGTTTTACGCTTTTTTGCAATACTGAATTGAATATTTTAAAAAATTTATTCGAGACATCGTCCCCAAATTTCACCATTTTTGACAACGAAAAATCTTTGCTCTGAAAAACCTTGCAATCTGAATCATACCTATGTAGCCTATTATGACAAATCAATAATGATTCTTCAGAATTTTACTCTGTTTTGCTTTAAAAAATTCTCTAAACGGTCAATAATTCACGACGAGCTTATGGATCGATGTATCTCTAACTGAAGCTCTCGAAGCTGTCAATCATATTGGGAATCGTTTCGGTCTGACAATTCTTGCTTCTTGTGAGATTCTTGCACTTAGTAATGCAAGGTGGCATAGCCTTTGGATGCTACTGTATATCTACTAGGGAAACTTGGGCTAAGGAACCCTTGCAAGCAAATACCCCGGTTTCTCTGACGAATCCGCACCAAGTGGTCCTCGAACAGTTGTTCATTACCCGCCTCACGTCATTCTATTCCTTCCCATACTCCTTCTTCTTCTTATTTACGATCTTTTCGATTTAATTGACCATCTCTGACAAATGCCTCAGGTTCCGCATAGCTACGCGCTCTAGGACACTATGATTCTCTTCACCGATGGTAAATCGAGTAAGTGCAGATAGAAGAGTGCGACAGGAGCACCAGCAGACGGCGGCGTATCGTCGACGGGTTTACGGACGCGTTCAACACGGGGAAATTGGCTTACCTGACCCTATCGCTGATGGAAGGCCGATAGTGGGCGATCTAGCGACCGGTTATCGATCCTCTAATCAGCTCATTACCGTTCGTAAATGTAGAGACATCATGGGTAATTGCAGCACACTAGACGTCTATAAATATGGGAGGAGTACTTTCATTTGTCTTCTTTTTCACATGAGAAAAGGCAGAAACCTGATAGAATTAAAGAAAACAAAGTTGAATATGTCTTTCGCCGATGAAAACTGGACAGTAGAGATACGAAAATCCAACCACGATCAGCGTTGTAAGGATTTAACAAAGTTCGTGTCAAATTTGAGACGTTCGAAAGGTGAAGGGCTTCTAAGAGCTTAAATTGGTAGATCTGATCAGTTTGACTTGGTTTAATAACCATTCAAACCTAGATTTTCAGTGTCACCTGAATCTGTGAAAATCAGAAAATACTATAAGCTAGCGGCGTTTTGAACCAAACGTTCGTAACCTACTATAATAACTAGATCATGCTTTATCAAAATATCGTCTTAGATTGAGCCTACACTCAGCAGTTCTCAAGCAATTTTTGCTTGAAATGGCAGCAAAAAATTATTTCGAAATAATTTTGAAAGTCTGGAACCTGCAACAAGGATTTGTTCCGAACTTTCTCAAGTGAAGTTGTCAGAACTATCGACTGAATTCGAAAAGTTTCCAATTTGAGCTGTTTGTGCTTAGACACAGCTCAAATTTGTGCTGAGGTGACACATCTTTTTGACCGTTACTGTATCTCGTCTAGGAACTTTGAGTACAAACAACTCGGACCAAACGGAATTCTAATCTAATCAGCCATCAATCCACAACATTTCTGGAAATTCTTGGTTGTGTTAAGGTCCCTTCAGACTTTGCTGCGTTGCTGCCGCAGTAATGATAAAACACAGGGTCCGGCAGCGCGCGCAGCAGCAAAATCCGTCCCAACGAACCTGACCATGATGAAATTCTTTTGCTGAAATTTTGTTTACACTCGTTTTCGCAAACACGCAAACAAATTTATCAGGGACGCTGATCACGAATGTGACATCCGTTTTCAAGTTTGTTTGCGAAGACCACCCATATCGTCATAAAAGTACTAAATAGTTTTTTGACCAACGTCAGTCCAATGTACGACCGCAAAGGGGCGCAGCTATTGCGAAAATACGCACTCCCTTCTTTTTGCTACTCTACATTCGCTTACTGCCGCAGTAGAGTCTGAAGTGGCACTTAATCCGCTGAGCTGATTACTGTATAAAAATCAGACAGAACGCGAAAAAAGTGACAATTTGGCTCGAAATATCCTGGAAGAGAATTATGTTTTTTTCAGCGTCCGTTAGCAGATGTTTTCCTCATTCAGAGCCTGATCTACATGTGTTCGCCGTACGTCACCTCCATTCAAGAGCTGATGCAGTTTGGCATGCGATTGACTGCGATGCCGCTGCACGACGCCACTCGTGATCTGATTCTTCTCAATCAGCAACGTCTTACCGATGTCGAAGTGAAGTCGGTCCCTTCTCCAAAGTTTAATTTACCTTATTTTTTACACCGTACAAGGTGTGCTTACAGACAAACAGAGGAACTGAATGAATAGATTCACAAGATAGACAACATTTTTGAAGGAGGACCAGTAACTATACTATTCTGAAGCACAGTGTAGTGCAAATATGTGCTTTTTCTACCACAGGTCACCTAATACCAATCCGTTCGGAGTCAGGTAAATTGATACCGGGCTTGTCCGGTGAGATGAGGTACGAATGCAAGGCACGTCCTTAAGGCAATAATAAACGCCAACAGGTTTATCTTGTATGTTTATTGCGTTTTCAGGTCCCTAAAAAGGAGATCAGTTTTATGCGACTCAAAACTACAAAAGATGATGGATAATAAAACTCAAATAAACGAAAAAAATTATGAACAGTCCACGTCACCAATCGAAAAATGTTGCCAATAGCACTGGAGTCGCCGCTTGTACTGAGGTCGTACGGTGTGGAAAATAAATTTCAAAAAATAAGTAGATAACTATTTAGGAGTACGGGAAACGAATGTGAATAGCTATACAAATGAGCAAATAACTAAACACTCAAAAAAGAACAAGTATAACAACAGAATGAGTACGCAGGCGTTGTTTTTTTCATCTTGCTCCATTGGTGCTCGTTGCGTTACCGATATTTTGAATAAATAAATAAATAAGTAACTCGGAGCGTAACTTGGAGCAGGCATGGTCAAGAATGAAACCTGGGCCCAAATTCTTCATTGGTAAACCCCCGATAAATCCCGAGATATAGCTCGAACGACGCCCATCTTTGTCTACTTATCCTAACCATCCTATGATAAACGCAATGTCATGCTGTCTGGTTCTGGCTGCGCCGCAGTTTCGGAGACCACTTGTCCGTTCATGAATCTGGGCCCTGGTTGGCAGGAAGCTAGGTTTTAGAGTTAGAATTTAGAATTTTACAGCGAATGCGGAGATTGGAGCGCAAAAAATGAATTCTCGCTTTCTAGCGAAAATGAAACGGAATTTGTTCGCATTTTTCCTTAGAAAACAGCTGACCCGAAAGGTCATTTTTGGGCTGAAAAAAATGCTCCTCAATATCGACTCCTGAGCGCCATCGCTTCTATTCCAGCCTCCAACTCGAGGCGAACAACGAGCAGTTGAAAACAATGGCGAAAGACCTCGAGTCAGAAAAAAGCAAGACAGGTGATTTGATTATCTGCGATCAGCTATTTCAAGCAGAAACCATTGGGGTAGGTACATATTGTGCATTTACAGATGTGATTCTCCGAGATCTGTTGCCATCGTCTATCGCCAACAAACTCATGAACGACGAACACATCGAAACGCGTAAGAATTAAGAACCCACACGATTTTCGAGATATTTTTATTTATTTATTCATTCGATACGCACTTAGGCGTGCTATCTGTGAAAGTTTAGTGAGACATACAAATAGAAAAACACTAAATGACGCAAACTATAAAAACAAAACTCTGGTGTTTCGTTAGAAAACTAAAACGATTAACATAACAGAAATCTTGCTAGTGACATCATCCGAGATAAGATGTTGAATTGTTGATTAGACGATGAAACAAGATGTGAAATAAATGAGATAAATATAAATATGATGTTCCACATCGCACATTCCACTGATGATAGTAACTGCCGGAAAAGTTCTAAGGTGACGATTTTCCAAAATACGGCGTAATTCAACGCAATTTTTATATATTGCTTACATATTTCTCTTTGGAGAGCTCTTACAGACTTGGACTTTGACCTTTTGCAAAAAAATCGAATTCGAATGGTTCCTCAGAAAGTTGAAGTTCCAGTCTGACGAAAACCGTGGAAGGCAACGTTCATCTCAAAACGTCCTTAACTCTGAATTAGAATCCCTCGTAAACATTTCCTGAAGGCGCTAACTTCGAAACACTGACGAATTTCGACCATTCAGAATTTCAAACTGAAAAAAATCAATATTGAATCAATATTTAGCAGAACACGGGCGAAGAGCTAGATAGGCAACTTCCGTATTACCCTTCCCTCAAGCTTCCATATTCTCTTTCTCCCGAACGTTCTCCGCTCCAGAGCAACAGAGCAGTTAGAGCTGTTTCGCAGTTCCGCTTTCATAATCATCATATCTAATCCTCTTATTTATTGTCTCTATATTATTATCTCCTCTTATTTCTTCTTCTTTTTCCCAAACATTCATCCAACTCATCCACCAATATGCCGATTGATTGATCAGAGCACTGGTCAAACATCTCTGCTCAAGAAGCGAACAAAATTCGAATAATCTACATACTTGGGCATGGCCACATCAACCTAAACCTGTCGAACAAGGCGATATTCTTATTGAACTTTTACCGGGCAAATATTCATCTAGTCAATAAACCAAATTGGTTGCTATTAGATTTCCGTCAATTGTCATTCCAGGCGAATATGATCAGGTTACGGTGATGTTTGCCGATGTGCCAAATTTTCAATCCGTTCTACCTCATTGTCAACCGAAGGACATCGTTCAGATGCTCAACGATCTGTTTCATCGATTCGATCGATTGGTGGTTATGCACCGTGTGAGTGCCGCTAGCAGATTAGTCTTACCTCATTATTGATCATTTGGTTATTGGTGGTTTAGGAACCGTCAAAAACCGAGATAATCTCTCAGTAGCGCGAAAATTAGTTTTGAATTTATTTTATAAAAAGAACATTCAAAAATCACTTATTCTTAACATTTTATCACCGTTCACCGGCTACCATTCGATAGATCTCGACCTGCTGATTCCAAAAACCAACGATATTCGATGAACCAATCTCAACATAGTCTCATTCAGGGGCGCAAAAACTAATTTTGATTTTTTCACCGAAAAAGCACAAAGCTGAGTGGAGGTGATGGAGAAGTGGTGTATGGCTGCTGGTGTTTCGACAAAATTCTGTGAACTTTCAGGTCTGCAAAGTGGAGACTGTTGGCGACAGCTACATGACGGTGGCAGGGATTCCCGATCAAATCGCTGAGCATGCTGAAATGATTTGCCATGTGGCCATAGGTGAGAGATTTGCAGAGCTCTAACTGAACGTAAAGAGCTTGTAGTATCGCATGGGTAAGACCTTAGTGAAGGGTAAACAACTCCTACTTTTGGTATAAAACACGTCGTCAATGGTGTGTATTTGGCTTGAAAATCCCCCCCCCCACGGACGCGCCATGCCTTCGTCTTTCATTCGGAATCGTAGAGACTTAGCCTGTTGAATAATGAATAATGGAGGCCAGTCGTTATTCAAGTCCGTGTCTTCATTTCCCATAAAAGGACAGGCTGAGGCACAAACGTATGTATCTGAGCTCGAAGGGACAAAGGACTTGGTCAGCTCAGTTGTGGATAGATCAACTAACCGAGCAGGTAGAAGTACCGCTTCCTACCACCGCACTACAAGCATCTTTACCAGGGGTGTGAATTTTACAATTTACGATTTCACCATTTTACCATTTTCACGACATTTTTGGTAAAAAGTCGTTTCACGATTTTACGACAAAAAATTGGGAATTCAACGAAATTTTTACGACTTTCATTTTTGGCGCTCCAATTGTGCTAACAGGTCAAAATTGCAAGTGTTCGTGCCAGGACCCTTTGCTCTGGGCACTACAAAGGCACTCTCTCCACCCTCACTTGGCTTCACTAGCTCCAAAGTATTTTTGTGCTCCTCCAGGATCAGTTGAGGTAGAAAGGATTTTTTCGTCAGCTGGTCACACTTTGAGCGATTATCGGAAGTCGTGAACACCTGCAAATTTTTCTGCAAGATCAACATTCCTCTGATTGGTTTTGATGGATAATTTATGGTTTTCGCGGAACATGTTTCCATTTTAATTTCTAACGACGCATCTACTGTAAATGAATGAAATATTTGCTTAGACTGCTTTTTTTACGATTTTTGACGACAAATTTTGTCGTAAAAAATTTTACGACAAAAATTTTACGCCCTGCCCAGGTCTTTACTGTACCGCAACTTGAACTTCAATTCATAATCCCATACTTGTCAATGAGATGAAAGGTAAAGGTTATAATCATCTGCTAAACCAACAAAACCGTCCATTTATATTATATGTAATCTTTTACAGGTATGGTGTGGGAAGGAAGAGCCGTAGTGGAGCCGCTGAGTAAAAAACCGCTTCACATTCGAATCGGAATCCACTCGGGACCGCTGGTAGCCGGCGTTGTCAGTCTGAAAATGCCCAGGTATTATAAATTAATTGGTATAATTAACCTAATTAGCTCACTCAGTGGACACCCGAATAAGTTAGGTAACTTCAGATACTCGCTCTTCGGTGACACTATCAGCACCGCTTCAACAATGGCACTCAGCGGATTGCCGGGAAAAATTCACTGCAGCGATAGGGTATTTTTTACCATTCAAACTCGTGTATCAAATAAATAAATAAATAAATAAATAAAAAACCTTGCGAAAAGTGCTTGTTTGATTGAATCTTCTTATCTAAAGGCCTACAAAGACGCCAACTGCACCGGTCGATTCGAGTTCGTCAGTAGAGGCAGGATGCTTCTTAAACGGAGGGTTTGTTTTCGGGAAATTCGACTTTGCCTAGGTGGATCTAAGAACATATTGCTGATCCCTCTGGAAACTTACCAATTCAATATACTTTCAGGGTGAGATAGAGACTTATTTTCTAGTGAAGAGCACCAAGAAGAGTGTCTGGGAAATCATAGACAGAGAACGAGGTAACCAACTCTGACATTCATAGATTTGATTTTTTTTTTGAAATGTTTTCAGATGTGGACAAAAATTCTATCGACGGTTACGAGGAACTGCGAACAGGAATGAGCTACGCGGAAGAACAGCCGGCTATTGTACATCCAGTGATGGTTCAGAATTCTAAGACATGCTCGATCTGTTAGATATAATACTGTAGTTTATATTTATTGATTTGTGTGGTTATTAGTGGTACAATCTTCTACTGTGTTGATATTTATGGAAATATAAAGTGTGTCTGAATCACTATCTCCCGATGAAAAAGTTTCGAAGGGCTGAAAAAAAAACAGTTTCAAGCGGAGGAATTTAGCGTCGAATCTTGGGTCTAATGAACTATAATGATCTCACAAATTTGACGATCATTAGCACTAATTTCTGGGGATGGACCGGGTTTATTTCGCACGGAGTGTTATATACCCCAAATTTCCGTTCATGAATTTGGGCCCTGGACGCTGACCTGCCTGTTCTTTTGTTCGACTCGACGGTTCTTCCTGCTCTGTGCTACACGGCTGAGACGTGGCCTGATATGTAGCCACAACGAGGTCCATGCAAGTCACACACAAAGCGTTGAGGTATCTTCTGAAGTTCACCCGGCTTTCCCAACACCGTGCCAGACTCCAAAGTTCCGACCTGGGGCAGATGTTCCGTTTACGAATCCTGTGGTATATAAAACAAAAGTCAAGCATCGATGTACCGGTCATACAATGAAAACAGACGGCGATAAATGAACAAAAAGCTAGTGCATAGATCACGGGGTATTGCTCAGGCCGAGGTAGCGGTACGTATTCGACTTCCATTCAACTGCGTAGAGGCAAAGTGAATGCGTATTCGGCCAATAAATCGCTTGTGAGTGCTGCCCGTCGTTTGACTCAGTGTTTCCACCAGTCTAGATCGGTTTGTGGTATGCAACAGACGTTCAGTATTTCTAAGCCCAAGTGAGAACGGTGGTTCAACGGGTTCCAGTGAGACTAGAGATAGAGGCGAGGAGAGCAAGGTGATGAACTTTCCTTTTACGTGCAAGGTTGATAGCGAAATGAGTCTGTCGTCTATCGTGTAAGGATGTATACGGGCCTTACATGATGCTTTTATGGGAGATTGGATCTTTGTACTGAACACTAGTATTGTATTGTAAATTATTTATTCATAAAGAATGGTGAATAACAAAAAGGGGACAGTAAAAACGACCCGGGTGACCAGTATGGGTGCTGGAAGACAGGAGTGTGGTGGCTCCCTTGAAAACACAAATATAAAGCGGTGGTTCGACGTTTTATTGTCGGTAAGAAAGGAGAGAGGTCGCACCGTCCGGTGGACCTATTAGAGCAAGAGTGCCCCTAGTCGCTTTCGCTGCTGCCGCCCACGAGGAGGTGAGCGATACCTCACAAGAGTGACATGAGCTCGTCGACATTGTCGACGACACCCCGTCGGGCACGGGCAAAACACGAGCAAACAGCAAATTGCGATCAGGTGTCAACGATGATGCTCTTGCGGCAGTTCAAGCTTCTAAGCTTGAACCGTCCTTGAAACGGGTCTGCACACTTCATGCAGCGGCCATAATAATGAGAATCGCGGTTCTCTTCGACCGTGCAGAAGATGCAACTGGACTTCGGAATAGTTCTGGAGAGGAGAACGCTTGTCCTCTCCATCACAATATTCGGAGTTGTCTGCAAATACTGCAGACGGGATAGCACTACCCGCATCATGGCGCTCAGCTGTTGCATCGCGCTCACGATGGTAGACAGTTCGTGTGTGTCATGTGTGAGCACTGCGTTGTCCAGGTCCTCCATTGCCTGATGTAGTTCTGGAGTGGTGATGGTGCGTTCTGACGACATTGTAACCGAGGTTGTCCAGGTCTGCCGTAGCTGCCTATTTATATGAAGAGGGAGCTCCTCCTATCATTCTAGAATGTTAGAAAGTTTTGTTTCGGGGAGCTTCGCCATTGGAGTGAACGTGTTGCTGCTCATTCCTTTAAGGTGCTCTACTTGTTGAGCGTTTTACGAAGGAATCAAAAGATACAACTGCTTACGGCTAGAAAGCAATTGAATGACACCGGGGTCGCGAGCGCCTTGTGTGGCGGCTCCTTTGAAAACACAAATATAAAGCGGTGGTTCAATGTTTTATTATCGGTAAGAGAGAACAGAAGCTGCACCGTCCGATGGAGCTATCAGAGCAAGAGTGCCTTCAGTCGCTTTCGCTCGTGCCGCCACGAACTGAATGCCACCTTATAGGAGTCGAATGAGGTCGTCGACACCGTCGGCGACACTGGGTATTGCAATGTGTAGTTTCTAGGTGTATTTCACCTAGAAATGGTCATTTCGTTCTCCGATGTTTCACCGTACGCACGGAAGGCTCGACGTTTAGCGCGCTGCAACCGTCGTTCTATCGATCGCTCCGCGCCGCGTGCCACCGCTGTCCACTCACTCCGCACATCAGCGTCGTCGGTTGCTTCCTCCTCGTTCCTTCACTCCTTATCTTTCTGCTATTTTATACGTTCGTATTGGTTTACCTATACCCGTTCTCTCAAGTAACCAGGTAGGCCGTGAAACTCAGAACTGGGATAAGGTGGAGTGGGTGATCATGTTGTAGGCTTGTGTTTCGAAAACCACCCAGATGCTATTAGCGTCGATGTGGCTCCAATCCCTACTTCCATTAGAGTTATTTCAACACTAGATGGAATTATTGTCCTTACAGAGGCAGTTTCGGGCGCTTTTTTTTTCGTTGGAAGCTGGAGGGTCATTGTAGGACTGCCGGTCACGAAACTTACGTTCGTCCTTAGCATATTTGCTAAAGCCACCCATTTCGTGCTAATCTGACCAGAGTAGTTTATGGTACATGTGGATTCCAGGTGAAACTCTAAAGACGAATGTTAGGTTCGGATTGGCATCCGAAGTAGCCTTCCTAAGCAAGCTCCTATCTGCTAAATCGTTGGTCCAGACTGGGCCTTAGGAAACGGTGCTGTGTGGGTTGGGAAGTGTGGCCAGTAGATGTGTTCCACTTTTTTTTGCTGGGATTTACTGGTACTTTTGAAAGAGGTCAAAATATTTCAAGATGTGTATTTTCAAATTTTCCGTTCTCAATCATCAGTATGAACAGGAGTTGTTGAAAAAAATAGGCCCACGGAAATTTTTTTCAATGGGCCAAACAGACAAACAAGCCATCAGCTCATATAGCGCCCAAGACACCTGCAGCATACCCCTTCACGGAGTCCAGCCCTTAATTTTTTTTTCAGTCACTCAAATTTGCTGAAACTAGGTATAGGTGGGGGGGGGGGGTAATTGGGTGCGCTGACTATGATCCTATTATTCGTTTTTAACAAGATGGTCTCGGAGCACCCACATTTCTACTCGGGTGGTCTACGATTACCGATTTCGCTCAAATTTTGTCTAGCGAAGTCGCTGATCGTGACTTAACCACACTGGTTTCATGTATGGGTGGTCTCGGACCACGATGTTAAAAAAGGACATCACCATCGTGTTTAGTTCCGCAAATAACCCCGTAGACCAGGTTCGAGCGAAATCGGTGACCCCAACTGGATCACCCAAGTAGCGATGTGGGTGGCCATTCCGTAAAAAACGGACAGTAGATAAGTGAATAGCGCCCCACACATCACCTACCGTCAAAGAGCCGACCGAAATTGTAAAAAGAGGTCTCTCCCCATACAATACGCCTAGGCAGTGTTTGTACAAGATTTGTTGAAAATAGCTTCCATCGAGCAGTGGGCTGCAATCGGTGGTGTGGTGCAGCTTAGTGATAGAGAAAGTGAATGCTCGTCACTAAGAATGGCGCTTAGTGTAGTGGCCTGTAGACTTTCGCGCTGAAGACATTGTCTTACAGAAGTCTAATCAGCGGGATCTCTAAAGGCAGTCGTCATGGTCATGGATAGAATTCTATGCGATTGATGTGCTAAATCGGAACATATATATAAAATGTGGAATGGTGGGGAAACGAAGATACGAGCAGCTGTTTAATCGGAATGTTGTGTCTCTTCAGCAGGGTACTTTAGGAGAGGCGGGAAGTGATATGAATCCATTTGCAAACCGGCGGGTTTGAATTAGAACACACCGGCTGTTTGCGTCAAATTTCCATTGACATGCGTGGGTTGTTGGGGGTGACAGTTGTGATCATTACATTTTAACTCGTAGTGTTTTCTCCTCTCGCATTCATTTCTTCGGCCATGATGCTCATTGTCGACTTCGACTTATCGTGTTATTCTAGCAGATACACAGACAATGATGATGGACGAGGAGGAACTTCTTAACGTTCCGGAGGATCAGCAACACATTAGCGACGTAAGTTGATTTACGCTCACCTTTACTAGCATTTAGAAAGATTTAAGCGCAGTGGAGTTAAAGGAACAGAGCCCAATGTTTCGAGTGGCATTCATCTCCTCTATCATAGGTAGATGATCTTGAATCCAAAATTGTGTGAGCAGGGATGGTATCAAAATATTCCTTTCAGCTGACCAAGAATGGTAGGCTAAGACACTAGTAGGACATGTGCTTAGCCCTGAACTTATCCCTTACCCCCTTACCTGGATTAATACATCTGTATCAATCCAGACGGAGGTGCTAACGAATCGTGACAGTGGGAAGGTAAAGTGACGACAAAGTGAATTTGAAAACAAAAACGAAAGTGTTATATTTTTTCAACTTCTGGATTCAGTGACGGATAGTGAGGTAAGTTGTGTCAACGAGGGGTCACTACATCATGAATCACTCACCACAGAAACCGTAGGAGTGTGAAAAACTAATATTAGTTCCTGGTCGACTTACAAATTTACCTGTTTTGACAAAGACGAGGATTCTATACGCAATGTAGGTTCATTGTAATGAGAGTAGAGCGCAGGAGAAGCCGGTGTCATCCTCCAACGTTTCGGTCGATAATATATCGGAACATGTTTGTCTCTAGTCGACCGTATTGGTTAGTTAACGTTTTCTTTTGTCTGTTCACCTAAATGTTAGTTCGGAACCTAAAACTGAGCAATCATTTACTAGGAGTGCTCTCAAATGCGATTCACTCGTTTTCAGGAGGTCTTCGATGTCGACGAATTACTCGGCCCATCTGACGCTACCAAGGACGAAACGACGGATGTTACGGACACAGTTGGATCTGTATCAGACTGCGTGGGCGAAGTAAGTTAATACGCGCAGAGAAGGCGCCGAGAGAATCCATACTTGCGCCCTGCCAGTGGAATGGCTGGCATCGACGGGAGCAGCTCAGCGTCTGAGACGCTTGACTAGAGCTTGTCACGAGCTTGGAGCCGCTTTGACCATCCTCGGTCCAGCTCAATGATAATTCTTATTCAGTCCGTTCCTTACCACCGATTTTCGTTTTATTTCATGATTGTTGAATATCGGTTAGTTTAAGAGATCATCAATGCTTGATGAGAACCCCTCGTTGCATTGCCCCTCTTTTCCCGCGTTTAACTGAGAAAGCACGGTGCTACTGAAGCCCAGCTAGCTTCGGCTAAAGTGTTTGTGGTACTTGTAGTTGAGAACCATTCGAGAATTTGGTATTATTCTGTTCAGTTTAAGTTGGCCCTCCAATGAGAGCTTGCTGAAAGCCCAACGCTTGAGTAGGCGTTCTATATATGTGTGTGTTCCTTTTCATTTCGAAAAGTGTTGCTCACCTGCCATGCTTGGCTGAGATGTGTGGTATCCTTGGAGCGAACACATATTTGCATTTTCTTGACCTCACTTCGTTCGATATCGCACAATGCAGATTTATCAATATTGATGAGTAGTATCGAACACTATCAATGTCAATGTTCACATTCCTATTTTCACTGTTTGTTGATCTATCTTTAAATCTCACCTGATACCATTATCACGACAGAGCTGATTTTCCGGCTCCATATTTTATCAGCTGCTCCTACTTCTGTTTTGGTGTTTGGATTCCACGTAGATTATCAGTACTCACAACGGTGGCACTTCATGGGAATGGGGATGTAGGCGTGTGTCTGTTTATTTGAGTGATATTAAAAATAGGCAGATTCTTTCAGAATTTCTTTTTCAAGTGGTGTTGCAATTGTAAAATATGAGTTGCTGCTTCACCATGCAAGATGTTGTTTTCACGTAGCCTTTGATGGTTTCTCTTGTACATATTGAAGTGCTATCGAAAGCGAGTGCTGGTAAAAACAACGTGACTTTTATTAAGTCTTTTCATTGCCATTTACTATTGATGGTACAGAGTGCGAATACCTTGTGTAGGTGTTGAAGCTTCCTGACTAGGATCAATGCTTATTATCGCACTTTACCCACCTTTTTTTTACTTCAACTGTTGAATTCTTTGGAGATTTTTCTTCAGATGCAATCGGTTTGGCTTTTGTTCGAACGTATTTGTTAAGATTGAATTTTTAGAAATTGAGAACCTATGGGGGTTGTTGTGGGTTTTGTCACTGACATCAGAAACAACTCTAGGTGATTTATTGTTTCGATTCTCAATAAAAAAGAACGGTGTTCGGTCGTTGCGATTCATCAAGCGCACAGTCGCCAGTAGAAGAGTGCCAGGTGTGGCGATACCCAGATGGGTCTTAATTGCTGCGTTTGTATTTTGAATTCCGTGGTTTATCCCTCAGCGACAAACCCGAAATGTCCTTTGTCTTGATTTTTTCCAAGGAATTGAAAATCCAATAATCGTTAGAGCTCGGCGTTAGTTCTTCGTCGGCGAGAGATCCCACAGAGGTCGTTGTTCGTCCTTCACTCTGTCCGTTTCAAGGTGTATGTCAACACAACACCTCAACTGTTCAATATTCGTTTTACCTCCATAACCTCTTTACTTGTCCAATTTTGTCTGACACAATTTTTAAAGGAGGTGTTTGCTGCGCAACCTTCCATGGTGCGTCCTCTACGTCTCTTCCCATCACATTGCCAATAATATATGCCTTTTCTATCGAAGTGAACGAATCTAAGATTTCCAATTCTTTTCATACGTGTTCACTTCATTCATTAAGGTACTCAAAAGTTACTCTTTCTGATTCGTAATTGTCTTATTATTACCCCAACGTTTCGAAAACTCATCGCTGTATATTTAGCTAGTTCTATAACCGATGTCCACATTTTTTCTCTTTAGATGGTACACGTTTTTTTGGTTTAGCTTTCTTTTGGAAAGTCGCGATTTTGAATGAGAACCTTCCTTGTATTGTTTTATTTGAAAACGATGGTTGTGATGAGTTCGTGCAGTTGATCATCGAGGACTGGTGACGTTCGTTGTGTGAAGGCCGTCATTGATCGAAAGCGAAAATTCACCAACATCAGGGTGCCCAAGTGCTGCAGATCTGCAAAGTCCCATTTTTGCCGCCTACGCTTTGGATGTCCCACTTGCAAATTTTATCGCTCATTTTGGGGTGGTGCTTGACATGTTCGGGGTTTGTTTGCGTTTCCTCTTGCATTGACAAGGGCAGCGCCTAGCTCTATTTTCATCATCGCTATTTTTTGATGTGATAATGACCGCAATCTCTGGGAGCGTGCACATCAGTATTCTTTGTGATTCGGTTGCGAAGTTGTTGAATTCGAAATTCTTTCGCAGCCCTATCGATTCGTCCTATTCTACCCAATGCCCTCCTTCATTCGGTGACCCATCAGGTTTACAGCAGCAAACAGTTTGAGCTTGGTACCGTGCAAGAAGAAGTGTCGTCGGAGGACGAACGTTACAGTATGGGCTTGCATCGAGCAGGCGGCGCGAGTCACATTCTTTTTACATCTGCTGAAAATCGCACGCCACAGCTGATTCGCGTTCTGCTGCGATTTGGTGCCGCGAAAAGTATGAATGCATCCTCCTGCCTCCCGCTGGCTGGGCTTGCGATTTTGTTGCTCGTCTCTTTAATCATTTTCATGTTTTTATTCCACAATATTTTTATCCCCGTCTGTTACGGTTCACGTCTTTCGTAATAGACACCTCGTCTTCTTTCGCTTTGGTGCTGTTCGCGCTTGGCTGAGAAACAAGGCTTGTAGCAGATTCGTGGAAGTCACTTCCCACCAGGCGACCTTCGATCACTCTTGTGATTGTGACAGTTTTCCTCCATTACCCGACCTGCCACCCTGGTCTTACGCTGGTACCGACTTATTTTTCACCTATTTCTTATTTAGGCAAGGGTTTCTGCCTGGGAGGTGTTGCACCCCTGTTATCAGTATCATGTGCCCAAGAGTTCGTAGCGTCTCGGGTACACTAGTACTTTATGTGACAGTGCCTTCACCCTGTGTGACCGAGCGTTTCACGGAGATGGTCGATTCGGGTCGTTTGTCTTCCTAATCGGTTTCACCAGGTGCGGTGCGGGAAAGGCACTACTCTCCTGCAGCGCTTCTCTGCATCTGAATGTGAGTGGAACGTAGGTTTGTCAGCTGCTAGAGGCAGGTTGTGACCTCACAGTCAGTTTGGAAGGCGGTCGAGAGTCCTTCGTAAAGCTACTTGGTCTTGGGATTTCGTATTTGGTTCTACATTTTAATGCTATTTACATATTGTGATGTTGTTATGCCTTTGCCGAGGTTGTCAGGTAGCAGTCTTCATTGACGAACTCAATAAAGCAACCTGTGCAAAGGCTCAGTAACATTGGAATCCTTACACATCAATGTCGAAGCTCAAAAAGAAAGGACTCTGTAGTTGTCTACATGTGTTTCTATCTCATCCTCACCATCTGTTTACCATAAGACATGTAACCGCAGCTTCAAAATAATTCGTAGAGCTGAAATTAAAGGTAAAGATAATGTCGCCAGCGCCTTAGTGACGTACTTCATCAGATATGGTGGAAGAAGGGGTGTATGACTGTAGACTTTGTCTTTGTTAGACTAAATAATTGATCATTGATTGTGAAGTGATATCGATGAGAAGTGTCTCCTGATATGGTAGTCAATGAGGGAATTCAGATGTGCAAACGTAAGTTCGTGGCAACTAAGAGCACGTGAATGAGTGCGCCGTTTCTTTTGTTTCTACTTTCTCTGGATGGTTCACATTCGGACAAAGAAACGAAGGTCCTGTTATCACGAGGAATTTCTCTGGTCCACCAAGATGAAGCCATGCGCTGAGATCGAGCTATAAATAACTGTCACCCACAGATAAACTATCGTGCGCGTTTTCAGGAAACTGCAGCCACTGAGAGCTTGAGCGCCGTGACTCAGGAAAGTTTTGAGAGAGAAGAGCTTGACTATGATGAGGATGATGATGAGGAGCACAAAGAGGAACGTACGGGCCGTTTCACGTCGGAGAGGAATCAGAATTCGGTATGTAAATTTGAGAAATCATTCTTCCACAACTGAAAAAATGTAAAATTTCACGATTGCAAATTCGAAGGCGTTCGTGGCAACTAAGAGCACGTGAATGAGTGCGCCGTTTCTTTTGTTTCTACTTTCTCTGACGATTCAGCTTATTACTCTCCATTGAAGAGAGCTTATTACTCTCCATTGACGATCGCACATTTTTTTGAAATTTAAGAATTCACTCAACCGTGTGATTTACTAGATGATATAGATGGTTCTCATCGGAAATTCAATTGAAAGTTCAGTGTGCGCAAAATTTTCTAAAGATGACTCCTGTTCGGTCGGGATAGGACGCGGGATCTCGGGTGCCGAAAAATGGAAAATAAAAGAAATAAGAAAGTTCAACCGATCCTGAAAGTGAATACATATCAAGACAGTGTATATATGTTAAGCTGTCCAACTCAAATATCTTTTTTCATCGAAAATCATGGATTTTTGAAGAGGTTATTGAAGAGCGACGGGTTTCGGCGCGAAAAAGCGCCGCATTTCCCGCTCCACCGACGCTGCCTCACCATTTTACGCTCCCACTCCTTTCATACCGGTTCTGGCTGGATTGTTATGGTAAATTGTCTGGGCTGCTATCAAAGGGTTGTGAGACTGGAAAATGGTCTCTGAAGCAACCTGCCACTGTTGCTATGACCAATCTCCTCAACGTAATATATTTAACTGAGAAATTTACAAAATGTAAACCAAACTATAAGACTGGCGTAACTCTAACCGAGATATAATTCTTTAACTTGACGTATAAACTCCTTCCTAGTATTTGAAGTCGAGTGATAACGTTGTGGCTCTCTCGAAAGGGGTTTTTCAGACACCGCCGACTACCAACGCCATAAGCAGATTGGAGAGCCGACGTCAAGTGGATAACAACAAAAACCCCACTCAAAATCAGAGACAATGGCAGAACGGCTCGAGAGGAAATGGCCGTGGTCGAGGGAATCGTGGACAACGCTTCAGGAATGGCCCTAATGTACAGGGAAGAAATGTGCGGACAACCTTTATACTTCCTGTGCTTCATACCTTAATTTGAATTATTACAGATTCGAGGAAATGGCACAACGCCGACTTTAATGAGTATACCAAGTGGTCCTCCGCCACTTCTCGCACTAAACACTCAACCCATGTTCGGTGCGCCACCACCTGGAGGGAAGATACTGATCAATCCGAACTTTCGAGGACCGATGGGCCCACCCGGAGCGCTGGGTAAGTTTCGAACAAGTGAGTATCAATTAGAAAACTCAAAAATGTCACATTTAGGCCCGACCAATGTTTTACCTCCTGTGGCAGGAAGGCCATCTGTGATGCAGTCCGTTATACCTGGCCAAGCTGGTCCGATCATTCCCCGACTTCCCAATGGAATACCGCTGACAGGTTTGATTCCTGCCTGATTTTTAGTTGCAGTTGTTTCTTATCTTTTTAGGTCGGTTTTCAGGCCTACCATCCAACCATGGGGTAGCTGGCTTCGGGCCACCCGTGCACCACAATCGTCCCACGATGCCACCACCAGTTATCCCTGGTATGTCAGTTCTTGTCGGTCGACCAGCGCCTCCAGTGCAGTGGGATCAGGCTGTAGAAGAGTTCTTGAGCGGGGCCACTCAGCGTCAACGAAGCCCTCGAAGAAGGCACAGACGAAGTTCGTCGTATAGTAGCTACAGCAGCTATAGCAGTCGATCACGGAGCGCTGGCAGGTAAGCCTCTTTCCATAGAATTTTTGGTGGGTTACTGTCTTGCTTGGAAACTAGTAGATTTCTAATAATCTTTACCATGAACAAGCGAACAAAATAAACCCGACTAAACGATATACCGGTTATGTATAGAGCTGATCTATTCATGGATGTGGTCACTGCTGTTGACGTGGGTGGATATAAGCTGACCTGTGACATGACCAAGGTCGATATCTTCGATACTTTATCTTTTTGATATCTAACAACGATCTACCGTCACGAGTTCGAGAGAATGCTAAATATCACATCAAGCATCGTATTCCTATATGTCTTCTGTGTGCGTACCCACCAAACTGTTCCATTGGTTTACATCCGATACCCAGTGGGTAAATTCCGCCGACGGCACCACACCTAGGTGGAGATACAGATTTCATTATTGCAAAAATCGCGGCGTAGGTGGAAATCCAACACGCCGGGGCACCGTGATGTTAGATCGCGACCCATCGAGCTCCTTCCACAACGATCATTCGAGCCAGAACTTCCCTTAAACCTGACGGTTTTTACTTCCAGCAGTCATACGTAGGAATGGTATGCGCCGGTAAGTCGGACTCCGCAGTGTACCAGTTAAGCTGGAAGCATTTTTATAATTATTATGAAAGTCTAGTTTGATCCCCCTTTTTTTGCGGGCCAACAGATAAGGTGAAAGGTAAAGGTGTCGGCGTTGGTTAGTCACTTAACCCGTTGACGACCGTGTGTCCTGCCGGCGGGACACACCTTTTGGTCCGCGGTGGACCTGTATAATACGGGCCGTGTAGGCAGTGTTACTACCCATGTAGCCCTTCGTCGGGCCACAGTTTACAGGGTGCGGCAAAAGTTCTGCAACACAGATACTTGACCGTCTAAACGGCAGATCTCAGGCAAATGAAATGAAATTCATAACATTTATTGTACTTGACCACACACATATAAAAAAGCAACTAAGTTTCGAAATGACCTCCTTTAGCACGGATACAGGCCCTGAGTCTCTTCGGAAACGCGTCTACCGCGGCACGCAGGACATCTTCATCAATTTCCTCCCAGGCTTTCTTCAAGGCTTCTTTAAGAGAGTCAATGAGTTAAGAGAGGGTCGCGTGGGACATTTAGCCCAGCGACGGGCTACACTTTTGGGTATCGTGGGATGTGCATCCCAAAGAGAGGCTACGCGTCCTCCCTCTTGGGGAGACACTGAGGATAGGAGTGTCCATTTAGGCATAGTTACTACCCAATCTATATTTTCCGTTTTCTCAAAGCTTCAAGATATTCATCAAGTGACCGACCCTTCTACAAGCTCGAAAAAGGGTCTGAAAATCGTCTGCTTCTAATGGTTACATGAGGAAATTTCAAAATCAACAATATACACAGAAAAATTATCTTTATGATCATTTTCAAACTAATCAATGCCGCTGAGGCACTCTCATCACTGTTCGTGCGCCTAGTCCCCCGCGGCAGACACGCAGGGGGCGCGCGGTCGTCAATGGGTTTGGGATGCGCCACCGCATTCGTGTTGAATTCAAAATCGTAGAGGCATGATAAATGGGTATTTGACCTATACGATGACTTGCGGGACCAGCATTCTCAGACAGTCTTGTACCAATTTACCCGACTCCGGAGCTAGAAGACTTGGTTAACCTGGGTGGGGATCGATCGCTCGACTATCCGGATGTCAGTTGCGCCTTTTACTACTATATAACACGTGCCTAGTCAAGAGATGTTTATAGTATATTGCACTCAATCCTAACTACTTTCTCCAGAAATGGTTCACAGTTTATACAGGAATGATGAGGTATCCCTCCGATATTCTACTTTTCTTTCCAGTTCTCGCTCCCGATCGCCCTCTCGACGACGACGGGATAATAGAAGCAGCGGTGGCGGTGGAGGTAGACCGCGCCCATCGAGGGAACGAAATGGCCGCGGAGGTAGCAACATGAGAGGAAGAGGCGGACAAAATCGACGAGACAACCAGCCAAGGAGAGATAATAGGGATAATAAGCAGGTATGCACTGCTGCTCATTTTCTACGTATAGAACCTAGGTTTGTCACATTTTCAACAAGGGCAGTGTTCAGATATCAGTGGAATGCGCTAAAGCCGTCGGACTGGATAACGATTATCTGTCGAAGTTGGAAGATCAACGAAGAAAACGCGATGAGGTGTTGAGGCGCAAGGAACAGCGTCGATTTGGAGGAAACGAGCAGCAATCGTCGAATTCCAGGTCGAACGACTATGGAGGCAGCCGTCAGAACCAGGTGAGTGAACGTTTTCTGAAAAATCTGGTTGGGATCCGTTTTTATCCCGCAAAAACGCGTTAGTAAAAAGTGGAGTTTCCTTATAAAGGTAAAGGTAAAGGTTTCGGCGTTGATCAGTCCCCGAAGGACGCGCCGCCGCATTCGTGTTCAATTCAGAATCGTAGAGGCTTAGTGAGTGCGTATTTGGCCTGTACAATGACTTGCGGGGGCCAGCCGCTATACCAAGTCAGTGCCTTCACCTTCCCAGACAAGTCTGGTACCAATTTACCCGACCCCGGAGGGATGGAAGGCCTGGTCAGCCACCACACGGGCCCTGGAGTTTCCTTATAATATTGTAAATTCCTCAGATCATTTGTTTCAGCAAAGAGACCGTCGTCCAGCCGAGACCGGCGGCTCATCAGGAGATTACCGACGTGGTGGCGGCGGTGGTGGAGGTGGTAGCGGCTCAACGTCCCAGTCCGGTTCGAGGCAGTTGTCAGAAGCGGAGACGGCGCTGAAGAAGAACAAAGCCTATCTGTGCGTAAATGTGAAGAATATAAAACAGCTCACGACGGCAAAAATGCGTGTCGAGACACTAGCTAAGGATTTGGGAGAGATTAGGGTAGGTTACTTGTGTGTGTATTGTTAGATAAGTAGTTCAAGTCGACCTTATGAAATGTTTGACATGTGTTTGGCGAAATGACTAGATTCTCAAAGAGCTCTAGATAATTGCTGTAAATGTCGAATTTTTTGAAATGCTCTCAAGATTGTTGTGTTTCAGAAGTGCTGGAAGTCGAACGAGGACCAAGTAACTGTGATATTCGTCGAACATGCAAAAGCGAAGGAGTTCATGCTAAAGTACAATAAGTAAGTTTCTTATCTGTTGAGGATCCACCGAAACTGTATTGGAACGAGATTCGGACTTGCAATTACAGCGACAATTTTTTAGTGGAGCAAGGTTTTTCTGATGTTTCGTTGCCACAGGAATAAAAACGCTTGAAACTTGCTGAAAATGTTGGGAAAATAAACCTATAGGGACGCGTGAGGCTTCCGCTTTTGAAGTGTTGTTTAGACCAGTGGTTTTATTCGTTGAACCTCTTCATGTCGTGAACCCAGCCTATTTGTAAAATGGCAATCTAACCAGGTCCCTCAGGTAATGGTGGGCCTACATATTCCGAGTTATTGTTTGAATTTTCTCTTCGTGTAAGCATAACAATTCAAGTTTTATCTTTTCAGCAAGGTTCTCTCCGGTCTTCGTATACAAGTCAGCTTAGAGAAAGCCTATCTGAATCTGGCCGACATCCAAGCATGAAAAAGTAACAGTGTGATCCACTCGACATTTGTTCATACACGTGTATTTATTATTTTTATTATTATTACGTTCTACATTGAATGCAAGGATACTTCGTAGGTGAAATGGTGTACATTTTCATTCGTCTGTGTAGTGTGTCTTATTGCTTATAGATCAGTCGTAACAAACACTTAGGTTCTATTCGTCCCGTTCTCCATCTTTTGGATATCTTAATTAATGTCTGTTTTCTTTGTTCTCCAATTTTGTTTGTTCATTGCTATAATGTTCCATATTTTCTAGAGCTGCTGCGTAAATGTGGCTGAGGTAAAGCACTTAAAACATTTTTATTGACTATTATTTATTCGAGGTGGGCGGATTAAGTCACGGAAGTATCAAGCCATAACCAAGGAACATGTAAAGATAACACAAAATTAGCCTATTAAACACAAGTGACAATGAGTGTTAAGTGAAAACAGACACGACAACGAGAGGGAAACAAAAACTCATATAATCAGCATAGCCTGTGGCGACAAATAAACAGCGAGAACTCAATTTTTAAAGAGACATTGTTGCTTATTTACCGAAGATCTGAACGAAATAGAAGAACGTTATCAAAATATTTTCCTTAATCAGATTTCTATGTTTTTGGAATACACTGTGACAAAAGAACTTTTGTCCTTGCATTGTTTTTAGCAACAGCACCGCGAATCTTTAGCTAATCATTGCGAGTCCTACTTGAGGAGAAGTCAGACATTTCCATATCACGGAGAACTTTCCCTGTTAGAATTTTATGTAGCATTATCAACTCACTTCTGGCCTTGCTACTTTCAAGGACCGCAGTGCAGTAGTTTATTCCGTTCCTCACTACCGGGAATAATGTTGTGGTTGCAACCGAAACACCTAAGGAAAGGCTTACGCGTAAAATCATTTTGAACACTTTCTAGTAATTTAATGCCCTTTTTCTTATGAGTATTTAAAAAAAAATTGAGGCCATTCTCTTGAATAAGTCGCACATAACATCTTGTACGCTCTCGAAATAACCTTAGAACTGTTAGTTCTGATTGTTTTGAAGAGGTTGTGCGTGCGAATCATCGCCTTTATTGGTCAGCGCCCTGCAATGTGGACCGAAATCTAAATTGCTCATCAGGTGAAATCCAAGATCTCGCGCGTTGTGCACAGTGCACATGTTAACACTCTCAATCTGATAAGAGAGAGCAGGTCTCAGCAGCAAGGGGCAATTTATGAAGAGATGCCCAGCCTTGCACATATTCGATAGCTTTCTAAAGATATTTTTCATGCTGCGACCCAAGGTGTCCATATGTTTTGATGTCGTCCATAAACATATGTATTACAAGTGACACCAAAATCAGAGATGCGCACAGGGAGGTCGTGAGTAAAAATTAGGAACCATTGTTGGAAAGTACTCCGCCTTGATGGATTCCGCTGGTGGCACAGTAGACCTCAGAGAATGTTTTTCCACCCTCGACCTGGAGGGACATTTCGTTGGAAAGCTTTCTAATCCACTTAACTATTAGTGGATGCACGTCAACAGCAATTAATTTCTGAACCAACAGTTCATGCAAACTTTATCGAATGCTCTAGCAAAGTCAAAATAAACAACATTGACCCGGTTCCTTGATTCAGTGGCACGTGTCCAGTCGTTTAGGGACGAAAAATTCGTTGATTTAGTGGCACATGCCCAGTCGTCCAGGGACGTCCCTAAACGACTGGACATGTGCCACTGAATCAAGGAACCGGGTCATTGTTGTTTATTTTGACTTTGTTAGAGCAATCGATAAAGAACTGTTGGTTCAGAAATTAATTGTTGTTGACGTGCATCCACTAAATAAATAAATAAAAGAGCGCTAATTCAACAGATCTTCCTACCCTGAAGCCAAACTGCTGCTTTGGGATAACAAAGACTTGGTAGAACGAGTGTAAATTTTTTGGATGCCTTTAGAGAATCTCAACTTTATCTTCGTAGTTAATTGCAGCTTTTTATCATCGTACTCTGGGCATAGAATATCCTGTCGCTTACAGCACCTATACTTCATGTATTTAAGAAAGCTACTTGGGTTCTTGCGGCTCACTTTGCCGTTTTCCTTTGTGAATGCATTCTTGCATTTCGTGAATTATTTCGAACGGTGCAATTTTCTCTCTACATTACCATTTAAAGATTTATATTTCTCCCACATAGAAGTTTCATTGCGAGAAACGCCGGTTTCCCAGAAATACGATTGCTCACTCAAAAGTTTTCGCAACTGGTTAGATACACTAAGATCTGCTCGATTGCACTTTTGTACGGTTTTGGCGCTGTGGTGCAGAACATTTGTATAGTACTTACCAGATGACCCAGAGGTGAGGAGTCCCTTGCCCATGATTTCATTGTTCTGGCTTCAATTCGGTCTCAGGTAACAACCCTTGCCTAGCTCAGGAATAGCTGAAAAAGGTGTCGGTACTAGATTCAGACCCAGGTGACAGATCGGCTGATGGAGGAAAACTGTCACAATCACAAGACTGATCGATAGTCACATGAAAAGAGGTGGCGCTCGAAAACCTGCCATCGAGTACAATATGGCCACTTCACGGAGAGCTCTAAACCGCGGCAAGATGGCAGCGTGGTACCCCAGCGATGTGAGAGCAGCACCAACGAAGAAAAGATGAAGCGACCAAAAAAAGGAAAAAACGAAAGAAGTACTCAGTAACTGATGGAAATAAAAACGCTGCAAAATAAAAAACGATGATGCCCTTTGCGCTCAAGTTCAAGATGACGATCTTGTTATCAACCTCAACGACAACATCAACGTCGTTAGTGCGAAACACACTGCAACAATGAGTGCATTTAGAGAACTGCGTTGTTTGTCTTTGCGGAAAGAATGGAGACTGTGAGGAGTCGGGTGTGGTATGTGACAGTGAAGGTAAGGTTTGCCTTCACAAGTGTGTTGAGGAGACCGTTCGCCTGTTGCTGGCACGTATAAATGAACACCTGGACTATAAGAGAAAAGGTGGCACAACAACACCACTGGGAAGGCAGCGGAATGAACTATATAAAGCGAATGACTTCGACATTAATAATGATTCTATGGCATAAGACCGAGATATCGTCTAGGAAGGCATCGGAATCGATTTGGATATTCGACATATCAGCATATACATATTTATTGATCAAATAGATACCGCGAGACGAATTATCAAACAATTATTAACAACAACTGCTACAGCTAGGCTTCCACGCTTAGTACTTCGGGCGCTTGTAGTCTCTGAAATGTACCGAACCGATTGAAAAACGAAAAAAATAGATTGCCATTACTTCAGCTGTTTCTATTGGAATTAATGTCGCTGAGTAGAATAGCGACGGGTATCAAGAAAAACTAGCAATGGTGGGAAGAAACGGGCGCAATCACTCAAAATCTCAAGCAGGAATAGAGACCTTTAACAAGTCCAGATGCTGATCAGCACCTTCAACGAATCCTAGCTAGCAACCAAGAATAGTGAAGTTATCAAAAATATGGCGCTGATACCATAATTGGAGTTGCATTTAGAAAAAACTGAAAAAAATAACAGCCCCACGCGTTACAGGCTTTTAAAGGAGTCATAACATTGAACTGCTGTTCCCTATAACTTTTTATCAGTAAGTGATGCACTGTGACCGTACTTAATCCACCAACCTGTCTTCGTCACCTCCTCCTTTGCGTTTCTCGATGAGCTTCGTGATCTGATTCAGTTCCTTGTCGATCTTCTTATTCACATCCACACTTTTTCTTGTTTTTCGACCATCGCCCGTCTTTACTCCATACTGATATGCCGCCTTAGGCATAGCTTCTCTCGAACCCTTGAACATACAAATTTTAGGCAATCCGAATGTCAACATAAGTGAGCAGCAGGGGCCAACCTGGAATTTCTCATAGTCATCGTCGTTGTCGAACTCCCATCGTTTTATTGTGGATTTCTTCGGCCCCATGTCCATCATGGTGAGATCTTCCTCGTCTGAATCCCATCCGCCACCCATCTCGGCCATTCCACCAGGGTAACACTCGTCGTAGCTGAAAATCGTTGTCAAAATAACGAAGCTTTGAGAGTCACATATACCAGCAGGGACTCACCCTCCTCCTTCAGCTTCCTTTCTTCTTTTTTCCATTTTCTCCTCTAGCCGTTTCTCTCGATCTCGTTCTTCTCTTTCCTTGCGCTCCCGGTCTCGTTCACGATCCTTCTCGCGATCTCGGTCACGTCCCTTTTCCCTGTCGCGATCGCGGTCATGACGGTCGTAATCACGCCCGCTACGCCTGAAACGATATAGAACCATTGAAGTACGTATTGGAACGTATAAAATGAATAAAAATTCAAGGTAAAAAGAAGGAAAATGCGCACCTATCACGATCTCTGTCCCGTCTGTCGCGATCATCACGTTTGCTTCTATCATCCCTTGAATCGAAGTAGTTCCTGTCCTTCTTCTCCTTGTCCTTGTCTCGTCGATCCCTGAAAACGCAAGCATTGAAATGGCTCAGAGTAGTTTGAGATTTTTCAATGTGGGGATAGACCTGGGTTCGAAAAGGCTGAACCGCCTAGCGGCTTAAGTTGCATAGTTACCACCGAAACCTACGAAGCCGAACTTTTCTAGAAAAATTACGTCGTGGAGGAAGGACAACACGACCAAGAAAATACAAACCTCATTCTTATGAAGCGAATGTCTTCAATGAATTTGAAAAAAAAAACAGTTCATAAGAATCAACCACCATAAGAAGAATGTGTGTGAGCCGATTGGAAAGGCTTACATTGAGCATGGCTCTAGATTCATTTGAGCTTACTCGTAGATCATTGATATCTTATAAATGAACCATTTCTAACTTCAAGAAAACTTACTTGTCCTTGTCTCTTTTCGGGGCGTATTCGGTTTCGTTATCATAGATACTCTGCGACTGGAATTTCTTCGCCTCCTCCTCCGTCATATCTGGTTTCTTCTTCTTCTTGTGGTCAGCACGGAGGTAGGAGAGAACCTGAGTGGGAACCCTACATTATTCTCCATTAGAGAGTTTCAACCGGCGAAAAGTGGCAATTATACAAAAAATACAAGCCACGAAAAATCAATACCTGAGTAAGTTTGGAAATAAGCATATTATTTGCATTGATGTTTGCGTTGGATTCCGCTTTCGGGCAATCGTGCACTGATCTGAACGACAAGCCGTGTACTCTTGAGTTAGTAATCACCTTATATTTTATTGTGCGTGGCACAGTGACAGGATACTGACACCCACACGGTCAAGCGATCAATCCTCACCAGTCTAACCAAACCAAAACCTCTTTGCCTTTACAGTACGTTGTCGTATTTATAAACTTGACCAGCGACGAAAATATTGTTCAATTGCGCAATGAATTGCAGCCCACAAGTAGCAGATATATTAGGTCGTCGGAAAAGTTTCCCGCCACTCAGTTTGACCGCTCACCAAAATTTTAAAACGGGTTTCGGGATCTCACCTTTATAACCGTTATGTAGGACGATTTATGAGCTACATATACCACAGTTGTCCTGGTTCAGCACTGCAGGTATTGCAGAGAAAGTCGATGTTGATTGCAGGTATCTTGACCTGCTTTTTCTTTACGAGCTCATAAAACAACGCGTTGAAAGATGTTCAGGGAATGGCTTGTGCAATATGATAGGTCCTTCAATTGTCTTTTTTAATGCAGCGAAAGTTTGGTTTCGTATACTCAAAATGGCCTATTTTGGCTTCGAAGAAAAACAGTAGTCGAGGAGGGCAGTTGCTGTGGATTGAATGAGTCTTCTGGAGCTGGCTTTAGAGGATGGCCGGCGTCGTACCCATAAGTTGATAGGGCAATTCGAGTGCCATATACCCACACAAACTGCCCGTCTTCGAGGCTTTAGAACCACAAGAAAATAGGGCACATTGTTGCGGCATGCTTTAGCGGTCACCACCTACAGATGGAGACGGGTGCATGCACGACCATCTCTACTTTCTGAAGGAATTTTGATTCGCCCGGCAATTTGGTTAATGGTACCAAGGAGTAGGTAGTGTGCACCAATCACATGCCAAATCTCATGCTACTCCCTTGCTGCAAACCAGCAAAAATATAAAATCCGCAACTTCACCCGAAATGGGTAATGATCGGTCTGCAGCTGAACTGCAAATGAGGCATTCGAGAGGAGCTGCTACCTGCAGATGCTACTGTCACCAACGATGTCTAACATTGCCACTTCGATGGCGACGGAGCAGCCGTTAGTGGAAAACATGGGAAAACCTTCGTCAGTCACCATGACGCGCATTCACCTATTGAGAAGGAGACCTTTTAAAAATTTCAAAAATATCCGACATTTCCGAAGAACTATCCCAGACATTCGTCGAACCTTGCCCCAACAAAATAATATTTGTTCCATTCGTTTTCCATTCAATTACTAGAGAACCAGCTCGACGAGTGAGAGTACCTCAAAACGTGGCTCGCCGAATTCTTTTCATCAAAACTCTAGAAATTCTGGAGTAGGAGAGTTCAAAATTTATCTAGTAAATAACAAGATGTTGGTGATGGAAATCATGCATATATATGTCGGATGTCGAATGGAATAAAGGAGAGAAACAATTTTGAAAACGTTGGCAAAAGTGGCGGGAAACTTTTCCGACAACCCAATATATTAAGGTCATGAAAATTATGCGCACATCAAGAAAAAAGACCTAACGGTTTTCAAAAAGAATATGCAACTATGCTAATGTTGTCCATTTGTTCCCAGAAAACGAAGAAACGCCGAGGACTCTGAACTGAGCCAAAATTTTATTACAGAGGATGAAAACAAGATATTATAGCTGGCTGTGTTGCTTACCTTAGCAGCGTTGTTGGAATTTCATTGTCTTCATCTTCCATATCAACCACGTAGGCCATCCTTCCTTTTCCGAACAGCTCATTTCGAAGCGGCAACTCGTTTTTAAACAGAATTCTATGCATGGCGCGAACCATTTTGTTCTCTGACATCTTTTCAACTGCCTCAACGCCTTTCTGGTCCTGAACAAAGTGATGACATTAATAAACTGGCTTAATAGATCCGACTGAAGGGCAATATAATTCTGAGAAAGCAAGGGCACAAACAATAAATTCAAAATTCTCACATAGGCCAGTTCGAGTTCATCCACTACATCGACTTCAGCTTGAGATTTGTTGATTTCACTCCGGACCTTGTTTAACAGTGAATAATCGAGTCCTTTTACCAAGTGAGTGTGTTCCATATCTCCTCCAAGGTATTTGGATTCCTGAGAGAGAAAGTTAAAAAAAATGGCGGTCCCCAAAATTATTCTTCGGATGAAAAAGGTGAACAATTGCTGGCTCACCTCGATAGCCTGCCTTCTGAGATTCGCCTTATCCGTCACCGCACGAGCATCCCCCGGCATGGCGCGATATGCTGCTGCCAATTTCACTATTTCGTCGTTATCCTTAACAAACAGCCCTTGAAAATTTCATCAAATTCACTTACCTTAAGTACTGCCCGAACAACGGTAGCATCACAAACAAACAGATGAATGAACAAAAAAAAGAATATTAAAATAGATATAGCCTGAAATATAGCTCACATCATTGCCTTTAAGACGGCGCTCCAACGCTCGGTCACGATAATTCTTCAGAATCTCTTTCAAGTTTGCCTCGTCTTCATTGTGCTCTGCCTTCTCCTAGAAGTTTTATAAGTCGTGATTCTATTTCTAAAACCATAGAAAAGATTGTGATTTCACTGAAATCGATTTTCCAGTAAGGAGGAAAGGTGTTGTGTGCGTTAGTGTAGGCAGCTGAAGAAAAATTCCTCCGATTTTCCACAAAAACCTCAGAAACCTGGTAAGAGTGTGGAGAACTTAAGAACGTTTGGAACAGTTTGACCTCTTTTGAGGATTCTTCAGTACAAGAAGTACAATTCTACTGGCTGCACCCCCAACCTACATAACACCGGGAAAATCTACCAATAAAAAAGCAGAAAGGAGCAAAAGAGGCAGAAGTAACTGACCTTCTTGTGCTTGTGACCTCCGCCACCCTTCTTTTTCTCGGGCTTCGCTTGATGTCTGTGGGTAAACGAATGTGCAGTATCACCGGCAGCAGACGATTCGGCCACCGCCTTTTTTGGAGCGCTCAGTAACTTTCGAAAGTCTTCATTACGGAGATTTCTAAATAGATAATAAAATAAACGAACAAATGAGAAACACACGGGGATTTTGGGAATGACCTCCATAGCAAAAAAAGAATCAATAAGCATAAGCACAATCATGCGCCACCACGATCAGTTATTGCTAATAATGATCAAATCATTTTTTGCTGTGATAAAGCTATTTATCTATTTCGTTCCCTTTTCAAAGAGATTCTTTGGATATCTTTAATTTCCTTCGGAAAACATATTCACCACCACCACCAACGATCAACAATCTTATCTTGACACAACTCTGCGATTCTATTGCTTTTTGATCCAACAGTGATATATCTTCATTTGTAATTCTGCATGATTTTGATCACGCTTCAAATAAATGCATGAATAAAATGTCTTACCCAGTCTCAGTCATTCTCGTAGAACACTTTGACTGCCAACTTATCTACACCGTAAGACCACACCTGAAAATGGGAATTTCAAGTCTGCAACAGAGAAATCGACTTGAGTAGCAGCACGAAAGGCACTATTCCACTTGTTGGACACCAGTCATAAAAATTTTTTCCTTCGTCAGGTTTCGCGCAAATTTGGTACCGGGGGATAATCTGGGGCGCTGATCACGAAGCTGGTGTCCGTTTTTCATCTTGGTGGTCTGGGACCACCCACGACGCTACTTGGGTGGTCCAGCTAGGATCACCAATTTCGCTGAAACTTTGCATAGGGGGGTTATTTGGGGTCCTGAACACGATGGTGAAGCCCGTTTTCCAATTGGCAGCCGAATACGGTAGTTATAGGTGAGCCTCACCAGGAAGGGTCGGTATGAACTCACCTACAACTACCGTATTCGGCTGCCAATTGGAAAACGGACTTCACCATCGTGTTCAGGACCCCAATAACCCCCCCCCTATGCAAAGTTTCAGCGAAATCGGTGATCCTAGCTGGACCACCCAAGTAGCGTCGTGGGTGGTCCCAGACCACCAAGATGAAAAATGGACACCAGATTCGTGATCAGCGCCCCAGATTACCCACCGGTACCAAATTTGGGCGGAATCTGGGAAAAATTTTCATTACTGGTGTCCAACATGTGGAATAGTGCCGCACGAAATATTACAGCACATTAAATTAAACAATTCGAAAGAAGAATCCCGACAAGGAAGAAGATCGCTCCTGAAATGAATGAAAAGATGATGAGCTAAACCCTTTTCCAATTTAAGAATGCTGACTATTACATGAGGCAATGAAAAATAATGTTCCAACAAAGTCCGATAAAGTTTACGAGAAAATTTTGCGTGTAGAAATGCGCAACATCTGAAGCTCACGACAAATTGCAGACCAATAAGTAGCGGTCGCGCACCAACCACAACACAACTCACGACAGCAGCACTTCGATCACCCTGGTTGACGTATCGACTGTATAAGTGCTCCTGGGCCGAAATTCGTAAAACGAAGAATACAAATATGATCAGCGCCCCAAATAGCGCGCAGAGACGTTTCAGTGATTTTTTTTGTCACGAATTCGGTGCATAGGGTCCAAACCTTTAACTTGCGCCGATACGCCTCCTATATAATTCATTGCAAAAGCCCTGTGAGCCAGCTGCACTTCAGGATGGTATAAATACGAGGTGTGCTAACGGTGCAGTGGCAATGGGCGCCACTGACACCCACACGGTCGAGCGATCGATCCTCGTCCGGGTCATGCCATCCCATGCCTTTTCTCCCTCTCGGGTAAGGTGAATTGGTTTATAGGCTTGTCTGCGAAGGTCGAGACACTGTCTGTAACGGCCACTGGGCCCCGGAAGCCTTTGGGAAGGCCAAGTACGCATTCAACACGCATTTACGATTCTGAATAGAAAACAAATGCGTGACGCGATCTTCAGGGACTTATCAATCGGACTCTCCTATATGGTACACAGCAAAAGCTCTGTGAGTCAGATGCACCTCACGATTTTATAAAAACCAGGGGCGCTAACGGTGCAGCGGCGAGAGGCGCTACTGAATGGTTGATCGATCCTCGCACGGACCAACCAAGCCTTCTGTCCCTCACGGGTCAGGTAAATTGGTACCAGGCTTTTTGGGAAGGTAAAAACACTGACTTGATATAGCAGCTGGACCCGGCAAGTCATCGTATAGGTCAAACACCCATTCATCATGCCTCTACGATTCTGAATTGAACACGAATGCGGCGATGCGTCCTTCGAGGGCTGATCAACGACCGGCACCTTCACTTTTATGCGACCGGGATTTGTAGGAGAAGGTAGGGCGGCTCTGTGAAGTCTCGAAATGGACGATGGGTGGCTTTCGTGAGCTCGCTAGACAGGCTCAAGTAAGCCTACCTGGCTGAGTTTTCCGCTATGAATTGAAAATACGGGAAAACGAGGATGTCACCGAACCATCAATATCGGCTTCACCCTTCATAAATGTCCAGAGTGTGTTGTTTTTCAAAGTTAAGGATACCGGTGGGGCGAAATGAATTTGTTTATACGGTGAGCGAAAGAAACCAATGCTATATAAGGTAGCTACATGGCTGGGATCCGAATCGATTTCGATATTCCAGGATAAGCACTACCTAGCGCTTAATGCAAAGGTCGCGACAGAGGCAATGCATCTTTTGGACGCGCTACTCACAGCTCATGAACCGTGTAGCGAAGTTGTCGTTTGTAGTGCGGAAGTCGTCTCGAATGGTCCAACCGTGACGCTACCGGCCGAACACAACAATGTGGCCGTTTGTGATTCCAGGTGGTTGACTAGGCTCAAACTTCCAAGGTAGCACTCGGATCTTCCAAATTGTGAAGTATCAATCGACCTGCGTTCACATTTGGTTGGTCAACGGTCCCAGGTGAGAGAAAGACCGGAATGAGGCAAGGTGAGTTAGCAATTACGTGCCCAATGCATGTTGAAGACCAACGGGATTATCCGCCGCAGCCTCTTACGAGGGAGGTTGCTCAGCGTGCTCCGACGATTCACAACGAGACCCATACTGTTTTGTAGAGCATCGAATGGCGATTACAACAGTATAGTTTGTTTTTGCTAAATGCAAATGGATGGCCCGAAAAAAAGGCAAGAAATCTTGACCACTAACTAGTGGCGAGAAACTAGTGGCGAGAACACTTCTAGTTGTTAACTAGCAGAGATCGTATCATGGTGGCTCAGTGGATAGCATGCAGGACTCTCAATCTGGCGGTCGGTGGATCGATCCCTTTGCTGACCTTTTCTTTTGCCTTCCTACGCTAGATACCAAAATACGCTCCTTTTGGAATTTTGGCGCAGTTGCGGGATAGAATCGCGTTTAGGAGGAGTATGGCCAACAAAGTATGCACAAACGACAATGTCTTCTAGTACATACGTATGTGACCCATATCTACCGGAACCAACCCAAATCGACCCCAAATTCAGAAATAGATGTCAGATTCGCAATCAGCGTTCCGAATAGCCCCCGTAGACGAAGTTTGGGCTTAATCGGTGATTTTGACCCATTCACCCTACTTTGTTAGAACGGACCCTAGCAAGCGCATATCAGACACAATGGGAAAAGCCTATGCGAGATTTGTGAATTGTGGATTTGTCAACAGCCCAAATGATCTATCTTGATAAAAATTCAAAGAAACTCATTCAAATTGGAGTCTCCGTGTTGATTAGAGTCCAAAAACTGGAACAATCGGAATAAAGATATTGTCGGTTAGTGGACCTTCCTACAACTACTCAACACTCGTAAGACTGATTAGGTCAAAATCATCGATTTAGCTCAAACTTTGTCTACGGGGGTTATTCGGGGCGCTGATTACGAATGTGACATTTGTTTTTGAATTTGGGTCGATTCTGGTGGTATCTCTGGTGGTTGCGATCTAGAATCCCATTTGCCACTGGTTAATTTTCAAGGTTTTTTGCCTTTTTTGGGCCATCCATTTGCATTTAGCAAAAACAAACCATACCTTTGTAATCGTCATTCGATGCTCTACAAAACAATATGGGTCTCGTTGTGAATCTTCGGAGCACGCAGAACAACCTCCCTAGTTAGTCGAGTCCCACTGTAAGAAGGAACGTTGAGTGCTTCTATGACGTCATGATTTTAAAGGTAAGTTCTTATAATATACAGTAGTTCGCGAAAAGATATGTCACCTTGCATTTTTAGGTACAGATCGGTGAAACCAAAAGGAACTTTATTCCAGTTGACAGTTTTAATAACTCTTATTGAAAATCTACTAATATGTGCCCTTTTTGGAAATTCTAGATTTTTTTTCAAAATTTTAAACCCCTTTTTATATGCATTTTCAAACGAATATATCTTAGGAACCACTGAGCTTCTTCTTGTCTTGTAGTGATAATCTGATAGAGCATGATTGGCTAGTTCTTATAGGCTATGAATTTTGATTTCAAGTCATTAATAAACCATAGAATTTTTTGTGTGAATTTTTTCATGGTCAAAAACTGGTGAAATCATGGGACAACCTTTCATATAAAATTACATATATCAGTAACCAGCAGATGAAATACCATCAAACTAGGATATGTAATAGCATAAGATTTTCTCTTTCCCATGCATATCTAACTTTGAAGAATAGCCGGCTGACTACAGAGAAAATAGTCAATGAAGTTGCATTTACACAAGCGGCCGTTTTACGAATACCCGGAGGTCATTCGACTCCAGATTTCTCTAGCGCATAGTAGACTTACTGCTTGTTAGGTACTTAACAGGTAGCAAAATAATTCCCGCTACTATTCAGAAAATCGTCTTCTAGTTGGACCGAGAGAAAATGGGGCACAAACCCGCGCAGCGTACGGTGGCGGGATAGTGATGCATACAACAACAGATGATTTTCTGAACAATAGCGGGAATCATTTTGCTAGCTCTTAAGTGCATAACAAGCAAAACGTCTACTATGCGCTAGAGAAATCTGGACTCGAATGACCTCCGGGTATTCGTAAAACGGCCGCTTGTGTAAATGCAACTTCATTGACTATTTTCTCTGTAGTCAGACGGCTATTCTTCAAAGTTAGATATGCATGAGAAAGAGAAAATCTTATGCTATCACATGCCCTAATTTGATGGTATTCCATCTGCTGGTTACTGATATATGAAATTTTATATGAAAGATTGTCCCATGATTTCACCATTTTTTGACCATGAAAAAATTCACACAAAAAATTCTATGATTTATTAATGTCTTGGAACAAAAATTCATAGCCTATAAGAACAAGCTAATCACGCTCTATCAGAATATCACTTCAACACAAGCAGAAGCTCAGTGGTTCCCATGATATATTCGTTTGAAAATGCATATAAAAAGGGGTTTAAAATTTTGAAAAAAATCCAGAATTTCCAAAAAGGGCACATATTAGTATATTTTCAATAAGAGTTATTGAAAGTGTCAACTGGAATGAAATTCCTTTTGGTTTCACCCATCTGTACCCAAAAATGCAAGGTGACATATCTTTTCGCGAACTACTGTATTCATCTTGAACGAACGCACAAGAATGACCCTACCATAAGTTAACCACAGAACTGATAAACTGATGGGCGTTGTCGATACCGGACCACGCCAATTTTCACGTGAAGTAAACACGCCAAAGGCCACGAGGTAAATCCTGAGTGCAACTCAGCTGGGAAGTCGACATGCAATACCGTTTGGAACAAGGGCAGAGAAAAGCTACCTCAAGAGGATTGAAAGATAACGACGATGGAGCGTCAGCACAAGTCACCGACCACATAACCACAAAGCCCGTGATCAAACATCATAGTCATCCAGAAAGTAATAATTGCCTTTCAAACACGAAGACCAGGATGTGGAGTCGCGCACATTCGTGATCATTATTTTATTCTTTACAACACTCAGTTTTGATGTGCACAGTCGCAATTTCAGAGTCTTCATTTCATGCAAAGAATACTACTATTTTATTAAACAAATATGATAAAAATGTGATCGCGGATAACAAGAAATCAATAAATATATCTGGAACGAAAGTAGACGGTGTGCATAAACTAGAGATAATGATTCTGGGTCACTAACCTTTGGACAGCGCACAAAGTACGAACAACGGATCTCGATCACATATATGTTGGTGGATTCTGACAAATTCAACGAACACTGTTCTTCTCGGAATTCAAATGGCGACTATTGGTTGGTGTATGGGGAGGGGGACATATGAACTGCGATTAACCTGAATACATACTGAAAAGTGGGAGACAGCAAGAGCACCAAACACCGTCTCGTTTACATTCTGTCGCACTCAATCCTCCACCTAAACCTGTTAAAGAGCGCGAACGCACAACGCGCATGACACGCGATAAATAGATTTGATTTACATGAAAGGCCCGGGGACACCTGGATGAGGTGGTTGAGGCGCGTACTGTGGTTGGACGTACGGGTTCGGTGGGGCAGCGTAGCCCATAGGAGGCATTGCAGCGCCTCCATACGTCAGCATCAGTTGCGGCTCCACTAAAACATGAGTAATAAGTTCAAAAAATAGATGAATAATAAAGGAGAGAAAGTTAGGGACTTACTCGTCATGCCGTTTTGTTGCTGCTGTTCCCGTTGTTCATCTTTACGCTCAGCCTCTGCTCGTTCCAGGCGTTCTATCTGAAACACACAGGGTCGTCAACAACAAGAAAATGGGTGGAAATATTCAAATTAACTTACACGAATCTGGAAATCTCGGAACACTTGGACCATGTACGGCATAGCATAGTCAGTGATCTGATTCTTCCATGCCAGCTCCAAAATAACGTGAGGATGGAGGAGATCATAGCAGTGGTAAAGAGCGGCAGCAAAGCAATCATAGAGGCGTTCATCGAGGAAGAACGCGATCAATTCCTCAGCCAGCTCACTAGACCTCGACTCTGCTGCATATTCCATTGCATCCTAGAAATACACACAAGATTAATATAAGCCGCTATTGAACTGATTCTTATCCACACCAATAAATCGACAACGCATGTTGACTTGTACAGTCACGCCCTGGAACAATTAAACGAAAAACTATGGACTTATGATACAGATCGAATAAATCATCGTTTTATTCACAAAAATATTGAAGAGAAACCTTCAATTCTGAGGGGGGGGGGAGATTGGTAAAAAGAGATAAGTAAAACACGATTTCCACAGATTCAATAGCTGTAAAACGAATGACCTTACCTTGTACAGTTTGTCCTTCTTGCACAATTCGATGGACTGCTTCCATCGATTGTTTCCTTTGAACAGATAAGCAGAGATGCGTCTGAATTCCACAAGTGGATGATTTTCTAATTGTTGAGCTAATGAAATGTTGTCGAAGTTGTCATGCGCATCGATCGACGCGCGTAGACCAGCATGATCCTCCTAAAGAATCACATGCATTAATGGGATATAGGAGAGTCGAGAATCAAAGGGGTGTACCTCATCAATGAGCAACTGGTTGAGAGCCTCATTGATAGCCTTGTTGTTAAGATTCTGCACTTGCTTCAGGTACGGCTTGATAAGTGGGATGTGCTTCACTGAATAAACGAATAATATAAAAAATGAATGTAAAAGCCAATTTGAACGCCAAAACCATTCTTCCTTCTGAATGTGAATGTAGAAGAGCAACTTACGTTTCGAAAAGAATTGAACGGTTCGGGAATGGTCGAGTCGAGGAGAAAGGACGGCCAACAAGTCGTTGATGAGCAGAGGTTTGAAATCCAAGTAGAACTGCATTGCTTTGTAGTACAGTTCAACGTTTGCGACCTAAATTTAAAACTTCTTGACAATACCTCGCCAAAGAAAGATATGGAACTGGGTTGACTAGAGCCTACCTTGGCGATAACCTCCTTGAAGTGCTGCTCTCTCCACGATTCGGTGGGATGCTGCATCATAGTAAGCGCAGCATTGTCGAACTCCTCATACTTATCGTACAAGAACACCAACTCAGCCCAAAGATGAGCGTGTTCAGCCGCACGCAGGACTTTCGGGATGTTGACTCGGCTCCAGAACAACTCCAAGTGCTCTCGCATCTTCTCAGGTTTGTATTTGCTGTACAAAATGGCCAACTCGGTGAACATTCCCATATGTGCTCGCTCTAATCCCAAAGCCGCCTCAAGAAGACCTGCAAACGGATGAATCTCAATAAATGTACAATACAACAAAAAAGTAAAAGTGTACGAACTTATGAGCTCCTCGAAATGTCCGCGGTCCTGGTAGAAGTTGTTGAGCTCTTCGAGTTCATCAGCATGGACCACAATATGAAGACCACACATTTGAGCCAGACGGAATTCACCGTTCTCGACACATGCGAAGCACACCTAAACTAATCAGTTGAAACAACGTCAACATTCTCACATTTGATTAACCAAGTTAAAGAGAAGTTTCGAAATTTTCAACATCCTAATTGCATTTATTACGTAGCATGCATATAATAAGGTGGGTGAAAACGTGTAAATGAACTAAAAGAAATACCGAAAGATGAGCAAAAGAACGAAAGTTAGCCAAACTAATTAAATACTTCATCACTTCGCAACCGCTATTGATTACGTTTGTTTTTAAACCTATTTATTATTCAGCAAGGAATTCATTTTCACCAATTTGGGGGCACTCTAAAAAATTAGCGTCCTTGGAATGTGAAATTCTACTTTTATTACCGAGTTCTCATGATATGACCGCTAGGTATAGCAGTACTAGACATTGTAATGACGGTGCTAGGATGATCACGGAAAACATGTCTTAGCCGAGATTCGAATCAGCGGCTCGGGCCTATTCGGGACGTACTGGTATTAGCCCACTAGTACACCGAGCCGATGGCTCTCCTCTCTTGTACCACCTCCAGTTTACGGAATGAAGATACTCTGACCGACAGGTCCGATTGAAAACTCATCTGTAAAATCGAAAGAAATTTATCAGCAACTGAAAAGTAGTCATACCTGCTTCCATGTCTTCGTACTGTTAGCTTTACGAGCCGCATCGACTGCACCCTGGTACTCTCCAAGACGGACAAGAGTCACGGACAGCTTGGCGAAGTTGGAAATGTTGTTAAACAGAATCTTCGCTGCGTCGAACATACCATTGTCGAAGCAACGATCTCCGATCTGAGACAAAGGTTTGAGTTATTTGCCGCCATTACAAAAAACCTGCAATAATCTCACCTGTCCAATTTGGGCGTGATTTGGTCCTGAAATGAACTCCTCCAGTTCCGTGAGTCGTCCGGTCTTCGCCAAGGCGTAAACCAGCTCAGTTTCGATGTACGATTCTCTTGACTTCTTGCGAGCCATTTGCAGGAATCGTACGAGATCCTCCCAATGTTCTGTATGACAAAATTAAGCCGTGCGCACAGTTTTTTAACACAAAAACGGGTCACCTACCAGTCTGCGAACACTTGTTAACAACCTCCATGTAGGCGCCTGGATCATCAGCTCTAATAAATGAGTCAACGGCCTCCTTGACCATGTCCTGCCTCAGCTGGGCTTTGGCGAGACTTGCCCACACATCAGACTGATTGCACTTCTCGGCAAATTCATAAGCACGATCAAGATTGGAGATGTTGTCAATCAAAACCTAAATATACAGAATGATGTGTAGGTAGAATACGCAGAAAGTCACAAAAATGAACATACGTTAATAGCGCTGTTGTTCACGTCAAACTTCTTGAAGATCGCGAAAGCCTCCTCGTACAACTCACTGGATATCGCAATGTTAGCAATATCAGGAGCATCGTAGTTGTCGAGCTTCTGGATGTACTCCATGACTCGAGAACGATCAGCCTAAACGACCAGAGAAACAAGATGTTTCTAAGAGCACGCTTCAATTGTATGATAAATCATAAAAATATTATTTGGCACGAAAAAACTCACCCTCATAGCGGTAAGAATGAGAAGGTTTTGCAAATTGCGATGCTCTGAGAAGGCGGAGTTGTCCAGTACAATTTTCTCGAGCAGCTCAATGAGTTCGTTTGGCAGGTCCGCAGCCATGAACGCTTTGACCGTTGCCGAGATGTCTTCTGGATCTTGAGTTTCGGACAGAGCCGTTTGGACGACCTTAAAATATTACATAAGTTCGTAAGTAAAAGAATATATAAGTTACTACCACCAAAGGGTATACTTGTAATATAGCCAGTGATATGTTTGTTGGATGGTGCAGCCAAAACGAAAAAAGATAGTTTTTCCTCCACACGAACCTTCTCAAAACGGTATTCAAGTACTGAGAATTTAAAAATACACAGGAAAAAATAGATTTTCGAAGGTTCTACTGAGTAAAGCAATTGCAGCACTTCTTCAGGCTGCACCCCCAACCAACACAGCACTAACAAGGAAGGTCAGTGAACTTCCCCCGACGATTCTTAACAAGACCTATATGGTCTTATAGAGCTTGAAGCGTAGATCACAGATATGTAATTTATTTTTGCTGAATGGCAGTGGGTGGTCCGAAAATTGCAAAAAAAGTAACCACTGCTCTGACAACACTTCTGAGGGGCTCTGAATAGCCGCTGAGGTGAGAGGTCCATGCAAGTGTGCTTCGGTAGCGCAGCGGTACCGCAGTGGACTGTTGTTCAGAAGTTCAAGGGTTTGGATCCTGTGGTTGTGTTTTCGTTTTGCATCAATCGCATTGATACCAAATGGTGCTCATTTTGCGATTTTGTCATGGGGATTGAAGAAAATCATGTTTGGAGCACTCTAAACCGAACACATTTTAGTAAATGACAACATTAATATGGGTAGCCAATATCTACCGTAACTTACCTTAAACAGACGCAAATTCAGAAGCTAATGTTGGATTCGTGATCAGCGACCCAAATAACCCTTACACACGAAGTTTGGACGAAATCGGTGATTTTGACCCATGCACCTCACTTACCCACCCTTGCCATAGCAAGCGCTCACCAGTCAGAAATCCATAAGCAAAAGTAAAATTCGTGATCAGCAATCCAGGTGTGACTCCTAGGAAATTTCTGGAACGATGGTAGTGGATGCTGACCATTTTCTGACAGCTAGAGTCTGAATGGTGCCATAATATTACCAATAATTCATCAGAGACTCAACCTTGGGCAACTCTACCGACACCTGACATGAGGCTCGAGACGTCATGGTCACCCATTTCGCCCACACTTTGCTAATGAGACTATTTGAGACGCTGGTCACGAATATAGCACTAGTTTTGTGATTTGAAACAAGTGAGGGTATCTAATGACGGGTTTCGTTGTGTGTGGGCTGGTGAGCCCTTGCAATGGTAAGGGTGGGTAAGTGAGGTGCCAAGGTTAAAATAACCGATTCTGTCCAAACTTCGTATGTGGGGGTTATTTGGGTCGCTGATCACGAATCCAACATTAGTTTCTGAATTTGCTTCTGTTTAAGGTAAGTTACGGTAGATATTGGCTATCCATATTAATGTTGCCATTTACTAAAACGTGTTCGGTTTAGAGTGCTCCAAACATGATTTTCTTCAATCCCCATGACAAAATTGCAAAATGAGCACCATTTGGTATCAATGCGATTGAAGCAAAACGAAAACACAACCACAGGATCCAAACCCTTGACCTTCTGAACAACAGTCCACTGCGGTACCACTGCGCTACCGAAGCACACTTGCATGGACCTCTCACCTCAGGGGCTATTCAGCGCCCCTCAGCAGTGTTGTCAGATCAGTTCTTACTTTTTTTGCAATTTTCGGACCACCCACTGCCATTCAGCAAAAATAAATTACATATCTGTGATCTACGCTTCAAGCTCTATAAGACCATATAGGTCTTGTTAAGAATCGTCGGGGGAAGTTCACTGACCTTGTAAGTAGTCTCGCGGGGTTAGCCGGATATCTTAAAGATACCTGATCAATGAGCTGTCTTCTATACTGATTCTCCTCGTTCAACACCTGTTCCCACAGCCCATAGTCACGACGACGGACGAGGTAACGGGCGAGGTTTTTGAACAGCGAATTTTCGTTACAAACGGCAATCAGTTCAGCATCGCACTGACCACGCTCATACGCCAAGAAGGCAAAGTGAGGATCACGTTTTTCGCAGTACCTGAAAAGAATGTAAAGGCAATAAGTTGAACTGGGAATGATGTCCCCTAAAAAAGATTCGATCTGAATCTAGACTATACTTCGGACCATCCAGTATAACAAAGGTGTGTGAAAATATTTGATGAAGACGTCAGTCACAACTAACTGGGCAAACATCAGTATCAAGCCGGACAGTCTGATGACAATGAGTCTACGAAAGACAATACTTGAAACTACAATGTCGTCGCACAGCATTAGTACACCCACTCACAACACCACGATAAGCAAAAGTTCGAGGAAATAAGTCGTGCTATAGGGTAGTACTTGACAGTGAAGTGACGAAAGTTCTCAAAGAAAAAGATTAACAATCTGCATACATAACTTGGAGAGAAAATCTCGTCACATTTGTGCTGGAATTGAATTTAATAAGTTACCTCCAAATAGTAAGAGTTCCGAGGGATCCCATATTGTGCTTTATTGTGTAAAGCATGCAAATACGAATAAATAAATTTCGTTCATTTCTGCTACCACCAATTAAATTAATCAACTAAAGAGGCCGATCATACTGAATGAAAAAGAGATTTCCAAAGGTCAATGGCTGCAAAGTGGCGTGACTGTGTTGCTTTGAAAATGTTCAGCAGTACAGTTTCGGGACAATGGAGTCAATCTAATGGGAAAAGACACTGCCAAAATTCTTCGATACCCAAAAATTCGTTCAGTAAAAGTACAAGAGCGAACTGTAACAAGTTGGCTCAAAACTCCACTTTTGCTAGCGTATTTTCGGGTTACCGCTTCATATGGCAAAAGTAGATGCTATAATGATAGTGCTAAAATTACGTCGCATAAATCGCGGCTCGGACGAGATTCAAACCAGCGTGTCACACCTCTTGCCCATATCTGCGCGCCGGTTATCATTGTAACAGTTTATGTGTTGCCGATAGGATATTCCCACATATTTAACGTTTCGTGGAGAGAAGGAGTCGGAGATTCTAATCCCATATTTGATTTTCCACACTAAAACCTACTTTCCAACTACACGGCTGTCGTAGTACGGATTCTCCTTCAGGAATCTGTCAGGATTGTTGTTCGCGTCGATGTAGATCTTGGCCATAGCATTGTGAGTGGCTGCATCGGTAGCTCCATCTTGGACGCGCGATTCCAACCAGTGAGACAACAGCTTCAGCCTAAACTAGTGATCATAAGTCATTGAAGCACAGAGACAGGGAGAGAAAGCGACTAGAATACAGCACCTGTTGCGCTTTTCGACTTCAGCCACCAGCTCGTCAATGTCGAACTTGCCACGAGTATTGAGAATCAGTTGCTTGATGGCATCTTCAGAACAATCCACATCGAGAAGACCTCCAACAACAATGGGGAGACGAGCAGCGTTGACCTTAAGAGCAACTTTTCTTTGGGCTGAACGGAAACACACGAGAAAGTCGGCGCGCCGTACTTACCTTCTGCACAAAGACCTCGATGTACTTTTGGAGCTGGTTTCTGTACAGATATAGCACAAGATCGTGAACCATATCGTGTCGATCGCATACAATGATCAACGGCAGCTGAACGAAACCGTACAATAAAGACAACCGGACTAGGAAAAATAAATACTTCAAGTGAAACACAAACCTGATCAGCTAGTTTAGCCTCCTTGAGGAAGTTCTTCACACGCTCTGCATCGTAGCAATTGGATTCACGGCAAATGCGTTCGACTTCCTTGATCTGTCCGGTTCGGGTTGCAGCCTAGTGTTGAAACAACAACAGTATCAGAACTTTGAATGAAAAAAAAGCTTCAACGGGAGAGAGAGAAATAACAGGCAGAAACAGAGGTAGTACACTGCAACATTTTCTAATATTTTCAAGAGACACGGCTTTTCTTTGGTGATAAGAGCACCGATGAGTGCCAAATATGTGAAGGCACATATCTAACCTTAAAGCACAGTTAGGCAAATAAGGTAAAAAGTTTGTTCCATCAAATGTCTTACTGTACTTATTGATAGATTATCGACACAGAATAAACGTTGATGTACAGCAAGCATATGCAGGACGCATAAAGCCAAATATTTTGGTGAAACAAAAATACCTGAATGTATTTGAAGTGCACTTCTGGATCCTGGCTGAAGTTGACGATGGAGCCGAGGAAGTAGAACAACCCTTCGTAGCTCTTGTGTGTTTCAAACATATCAATCAACTTCTCGGTACCGAGCTGTTCATGGTATTTAGAAGCAATTTGGACAACGACCTGAAACAGTAGATGACATTTAAGCGAAGTTTGGGGAGATTTTGAAACCATAAAGCTGAAGTTCGAAATAATGACCTGTAAGTTTTGACGAATGTTCTGAGTTAGCATGGCCTTCAAGCACTCGAGAGAATCATCGACAGACAGCGAGCCGAAGTAGTTGACCAGCCACTGCAAAAGAGAACAATAAATAGTAAAAACATCGTATCACCTAACTGAACAAAATTTGGAAATCAGCCACTTACATCTGGCTTGAAGTGTGTAGTATGAACAACTGTACGCTTGATATCGTACAAATCTGTGAAATGCTCGAGAGCTCGTTGCAGCAATCCTGCTTTTTCGCACAACTGACCAATTTGTGGCCTGTCGTAGTGGCTGAACATCTTGTTTCCAAGGATGGCATCAGCTACCTTAAATCATTTGCAATGCTAAACTGAATTATGCCCTCGTAAAATGAGCATGCATCTTCTAGATCAAACCTGAGGGGCAGCAAGAAGATTCATCTCAAGTAATCTCGTCTGAAGATGACCCTCCTCGGGTTTGTCACCCTTGAGGACTTCCAACAAAAAGGATGTACATGGCTGCACGGCTTGAACCTCCATGAAGCAATCAATAATCTGAAAAACAAGAAATCAATTGAGCCAGCGAATAAATAAATTAACATCTGATAAACACAATCTGGAAGCGCCTTGAGAAATGAAAAACGAAGTCACCTGGTTCAGATCAGCAAGTGGTTCTCCATTTTCTCCTTCGACAACCATCATTTGCGCAAACTTGGCACCAGCTTCTTGATTTCCAGACCGAAGTATCTAAGGTTAGCAATTTTTATGAAATGCAGTAAACGGTTGGCGAGATGCGTTTGGACAAAAAATGACAAAGTCAGCGGTTTGTGTAAAGTCAAGTAGGATTTCTACAAATCCAAAGCCATCAAGACTCTAATCGAACCTGCCGGAGTTGGAACAGGTAGTCGGGCTCAAATCCAACACGTTTCGCGTACAGGATGATCTTATCGAACTGTCCAGTTTCCGCGAAACATTGCACCACCTGAATAAGAAACTTGAGTTTCAAGAGAAAAGAAGGATTCAACACAAGAAGAAATCTTGACGTGCCTTGTGCGGAACATTACCACGTAGGTAAATTGACAACGCAACGGTGGGATCGTGGGGACGAACGAGATCTCCCAACTCCTCGCAGCATTCGAGCTTTTGGTCATTGAGCCTGAAAATATTGCAATGACTAGCTCTTCTACTAAATAAACTGCAACAACATCACAACTAGTCAACGCACCATTTATTCAAGAGTTCTTTGCGGCCTTGGGCTAGAACTGGACGGCACAACTCCAGAGTTTCATACTTATTGAGCTTGCCCTGAACATTCGACTATTATTTCACACCCGTAGATTGGAGGATACACCTGGTGGTTCCTCACCTGATCAAGAAGAATACCAAAGTATTGGAGCAGAGGAGAAGCACCACCACCGGGGTTAGCAGGGCACTGCTGGAACCTCTGGATTGTTTGAGGAGTACGAAGAATTCCCTGGAAAGAAAATGTTGGTGGTACTGCAAACACAATTTCTACTTTAATTCAAAACCCCACAAAAACACACCTGAGGAGCCGTCGCCGCCACCTTTGCCGCTTCTCCGAATTGGCCGTTGCCAAATAGCAGGTTGAATTTGCGAACAAACAATTCTTCCGCACCTGAAATCGACAAGTAAACATGAATTGATTCGAAAGTGGTTACTTGAACGTCAAAAGACGAACACCGTACCTGGAAGATCGCAACGGACCGCTAGCCGGAGCGCTAAGTCGGGATTCTGCAGCTGTTGCGTCACAAACGGAATCATGTTGTTCTCATCGATGGACACCGAGAGGACCTTCAAATTAAAACTAAATCCAGCGACAAGAGTACAAAGTAGAACTAGTTTAAGAATCTACCTGTCCTTTGCGGTTTATACCCATTATTCCTCCTGTGGCATGATATTCGCAGGTCACAAACACAGTATCGGTCGAAATACGGTTGGAATAGATACGGGAGCCGGACTCCATATCGTACAAGTGCACGAGGCCATGCTTTGTGACCAAATAAGCAATACCGTGCTTCGAGGACGCCTAGAAATCCAGATGTCGGTGACTGGCATACGGAAAAAATAAATAATAGATCAAAGCAAAAAGCAGCCTTTTAATAGAGAACCGACATGCCCCTCTATGAATAGAACTACAAGTCTCCACTGCCAAAGAAACACTCGACATGGAGCTGAACGAAAAAAAAAAACATAAGCAGGGGACCCGTATCACAGTGCTTACAAATAACAAAAGAGGAAGCTCTTTGGTATAATAAATGATAATTCCGGTAACGATAGCATGAAGTGCCCGCAAGAAAACTTTTCGAAGAAAATCGTTCCGCTGATTTTGTGCAATGAATAAGGATTACACTTATAACCTGGCATGACCTGTTCAAAGGAAACCTAATTGAGAAAATTCCATTGAACCAACATTACATTCTACTAGTAGGGATATCACGGATCACGAGGAAAAGTCCATTTAGATAAAAAAACAGGAGAGAAGAAGGACATCTTCCGTGGTGACCTTATCACTTTATCATGCCGACAATTTCATTAGTAACCGAGTACAGAAAAATGACAATAAATTATTAAGACCACAGAATCCCTAAAATTGCCTCATGATTTTCGAGCATTATATATTTTGATGACTTCCGCGCTCTTCAGAGATTTGCATCGCTTCATTACCCGACAATTATACACACGACTGTGTTTACGAAAGCGTATAGAATTTCGCTTGGTGGCGTCAACAAACGAATTGCGACGGGTCATTTGTTTCGGCGGCATATCTCGCTCTGCTGACCGAACGCGGCGAATTACATTTGAAAGTTTCAGTGAATTGTTCGCAGTTGCAATCACGCAACAAAAAGCCTTCAAAACATAAAATAGAAGCTCCACCGCTGATTTGAGAACAGGAATTTGCATCCGAAAACTAGAAGAAGCCGAGATGAAACTGTTTAATCGCTCTAAATTAGTTAGCAAAAAGCGCCAATACAACTGCAAGTCTATTCAGGATACTTCATAGTGAGATAGTGAGTGAGTGAAGAGAATTCAAAGAATTATCTATCAATTTTTATTCCCTAGATGCCTCCAAAAATTTACGCGTCTGCGTTACTTTACTTTGTTTATTAACCTAGATTGTTTTTCCAGTCGCCTTTTCGTGGCGGTAAAGAGTGATGGGCGACTTTGTATACACAAAGGCATATGCAACGCGGTCTAACATCGATTGCTAACCGTTTTCAGTTGTTTAAAAACACAGCATTTACAGAGTTTTCAAAATGAGTGCTACAATTTTTGGGAGATAGAATAGCCCGTAGGTAGGAAGAAGAATTTGCCTCACATATACGATCAATCTTGTAACAATTAAGAAAAACCCAAAAAAAACATTTCCTTGAATTTTTTTTACAATTTCCGTAGTTCAGAGCAGGAGCCGTCTGATTACACTTAGGTGCATGTTGCAATTAAAAAGTCGAATGGACAGCCTCTAGTAGTCAACTGGAGTTAAAATTTGAATCCGAGTGACGACATAAAAAGATAATGCCATTCTGCTAAGCCTATGATTGTATAGAAAAACTGGAAAAATAAGAAACAATAATTCCAAGAAACTGATTGGGATTGTACACTTTTCATACCAACTTAGCAATGAGAGAGAAATTAAAAGAATAAAGGGCATATTTTCAGATCCCCACTGAATATATAACACCGCTACAGTTGTTGTGGATGAGACTATGTTTAAATAACGTAATAGTGCTGAATAGCCACCATAAAATTTTATTGATGGTATACCTGCATTGAGACTGGGAAATCATTGGCTGTTTCAGCTGTGTACGGCACATCAACGGCCTTTTTCGGGAACGGCTGATTTCCAGCTGGAGGAGATCCGACTTCGATAACGTGAAGCTGCAATTGAAAACAGCATCAAAAACTGAACGGACATCCGACAATGTCAAAAGGGAGAGCCTCACTTTGCCGCCAGCCTCATTCTTCACGGAGAAGCAGAACAAATTCGAAGGATGTGGATTGCCATCCATTTTGAAGCGAACGAACGACGCCGCATGTCCCTCGATTGGTTGTGATACTCTCCGCTCTGTGCTGTAGAGCTGCATGCTTCCAACAACACGATTTTCCTGAAGCACATTTCAAAGACTTAATAAATGATTAAGCAAATGAACACGATAAAACATCGCCTACTTTGGCAGCGATTCCGACAAGTACCAGCCATTTGCAATCGGCATCAGCACGATAGTTGATAATTTGACTACCAGCAAGTGATTGGTGTCGTTCAAACATTTTCGTAGGTGCACTTTCACCTAAATAATATTCACAATAAAAATTTCCCGAAAATTAGACAGAGAGCGTTCGCCTTACCTTCAATAGACCAGTGATAAACAGCAGTTTCGCTGACCAGAGCGATCATCTTTTCGTTGATCCACTTCCAAAATATAATATCCTCTGCATTTTGATGTGCCTTCACCTTCGCCTTCAGCTCGATGTTGAATATTTGGAGAGTTTTACCCGCTGAAGAGCATCGTTTCAGATTAACACATTTAAATTTACAGGAAACCCCATAAACAACATGGCAAGGTAAGGTGCATTTATGCAGAAAATGAAATAGCGAATTTCACTTATTTTTGCACTAAGCCAAGACTTCTACTTCGCATTATGTAAATAATGAAGGATGAAAATAGTGTGAATCATTGAGCCTCCTTCTCTAAATGTGCAGATTGATAACACTTGAAATTCTCAAGTGAAGAGGAAGGAAATTAAGAAGCAACATGTTCCCTGAGCATGAAAAATAAAGGTATAATCGTATAGGCATGAACAGAGAATCTGCATTCAAAGTTAAAAACTACGACAGCGCAATTGGTGATATCGCGTTTCTGCAACCTATACCACGAAAGTTTTTATATTGCTTCAGATGAATTCATTCAAATCGATCTAATTTTGGATGGAGTAGATTGTTTCATTCAATCAGTAAAAACATATTCGACGAAATAGCTTAAGTTACAGTGAAAATTTATCCAGCAGTCCCTTCTCTGTATCTGTTTTACTGAAGATGCACCGCAGCGCCGAAACTATTACCACTCCCTTCGATCCCTCTCGGAACCCATCTCACTAATAGAATCCCGTTCATGAGTCAGCAAAACGGAAAGAGAAGCAGACAGAGAAGAACGCTAGCCAGCTTGCTGCTGACCACTCGCGCACGCCAAAACCTGTTCCTAAAGTCGGGTCGACACGAACGACGGGCATCTCAACGCCTGCAAACTCACGCTAATCAAACACCAACAGGACACAAGTAGCATTATGTGGTGCTTAAGGAGAACACTGTCATAAACAAACAGTGGTATGGCCGTAGTTCTTACGTCTGTCGAGGTTTTCAGGTAAAATCTTCAACAAAAGACGGAGATTCCACCTTGAAAGACATAAGAATTAGAATGAAAGAACTGATCCAGATCGATCCCCGACAGCTTTAAGAGAAATGGAACATGGATACTGGGACGGGAAATTCGTGAATTTGCAACTGCCAGCTAAAGAAACGCTACGCGAGTCATCAACTATGAGAAATTTGAATTGCAATCAGGAAATTCCTCCTAGTACCCAAGTTCTTCAAGGATGAACGCTTCCTACAACCACTAGCTGGTAGAAAGATTATGCTGCAAAAGCGTTATGCCCATTTCAGATTGGAAATGATACACAAATAGGAAGAACGAAAGGATGGACAGTGGAGAACTCAGGAGCTTAAACAAAACAGCCATTTATTTTTTGACGGAAGTATAATTTCATTGTTGTGCAAATAATAATAAAAAGTTACCGACTCAACAACAATCAAAGCCTACAGTTCATTGACATGTCCCTGTCCCGGAACTGGTTTTTGAGGAAGTTGCAACGAAGCAAGAAAAGGTTTTTTCTAGAATAACTAGTGGGAAACAATTATTAATATTTTCAAAGCTGCACGTTCTGCAAATTGCACTCAAGTAACCAGAGCTCATTTCAGGCTCTCAGTTAGTCCATTTCGTTCTCGACTACTCGAGCGTAGTGCAAAAAAAAACAACTCCAGCCAGTAAAGTAAAGTATTAAAGTTGAACAGCAAGCGCAAACATCCAAGCTTATTCTAATAATGTAACTCTGAGACGCAACTTCAACTTAAATAGCTGTTTCAGATGCGCTTATATATTATCGATTGATTTCCTTGAGCAAAGATGTATTATAAAGCTCCTGTAGAGCGAAAACGTGGCAGAAACGTTTCTTTACGCTGACTCATCCCGATATAAGACGTTCCAAACAGTCACCATTCGATTAGTGGCATGGGACGCAGTTTCCGGGAAGCAAGAAGAGGCGAACAGGAACCTGTTACTAAGCGCGCCCATAGCCGTTTTTCAGCTACATACTTCACCGTCTGTCAAATTCTAGAAGAAAAGCGTGAGGTTTCCTTTTCAAAAGCTCTCAAAGGGGAGCAAAACGTTCAGACTGATCCCAGCACGGCGAAGCTCTGCTACCCGTTCGAACACATGTAACCTCACTTTAACAGGAAGAAGAAACGAACTCCAGACTATCGCCCTCCCTCCAAAAAAAGAGCGGAGGCATGGGACATTCGAGACCGCCCAAGAATCCACCAACACTCGATCGTTCTACATTAGATAATTTTTGAAAAAGTCTATTTACATTTGAGAGCGATGATCTTCGCAGTGGGATGCATTATGACCGAATCAGCGGATATAGGTCGCCTCTGCGGGTTTGTCGGATCTGCGAGATCGATAATTACCACCTGCTGAGAGTCTCCAATCTGAAAAGAAACAATTTAAATTTATTCAAGAGGCGAATGTCAATAAATATTTCAATAGTGTACTCACCATCTCACGGACGACGATGAACTTATCCGACTCCATTGTGACATTGGCAAAACAAATGTTCTGCGGACGAATTCCGACATTCGTTAGCTGAAATATCGCTGCATTGTAAAATACTAATTCTGGTTCGGCGTTTCAATGGGAAATATCGTGAACAAAGACATGCAAAAGCTATTACGCTTTGAAAGTGAGGGGAAGACGTCCTCAAACGAGCAAGTTGAAATTTATAAAATGAAACAAGCCCTAGTTTAACAGATCGTCAGGTTTTCTCAATTCACTCGTATTATGCATAAAAAAACCGAAAAAAAAGCCGTCCAAAATAAACAGCAGATATGGTATGCCTTGCCAGATAACTTGCAGTTCTCGGATATCAACCCGCATAACCCTCCTCCCTAACGTTTGGCATGCTCGAAACTTCGATTCAAAGGATGGACCAACTTACGGGCAAAAAGTATTGAATTCGAATAGATGAGATCAAATCTCACATAAAAATAATAAACTTCCACGTTTTGTACTATTCGAAAAAAAAAACGGAACTAACGGCACGAACGAACTGAGAACAATGTCTATGGGAGAACACCTAATTGATTGAGTGAAAATGTTCTACGGTTCACTGGGTGCTTGGACTGCAGACAGTGTGAAAATTTCGGCGCTGTGGGTTGGAGGTGCAGCGTGCTGGTCTGCAACATTACGTTGACTATGCTGGTTAACATGCTATAACAGCCATATCTATCACTGCTCCATCAAGGTGGTGTGAACAATTGGGTACGGTATACATGTCAAATATGTTAAAACCGACTGAGCTGATCGTAAACAATGGAAGATATGACAATGATAACACGATAGAGTCCACGTAGTGTTGCGGCCCACCACTCTGCACCCACCAACCACATATCGCCAATATTTCTTAATGCCTTATTTTCCAAGAAAACCAACTCTAACTAGTGTTCACGTGAGACCCTAAGTCCCAAAATTCTCCCTTGGTTCAGTTTTCGAACTTGAGCTTCTGCTGGCTCCACTCCTCAGCCCAGATACCATCTGATCACCATGGAAGAATTCCGCCTATCAATCAATCAATCAATCTACGTTTACAGTCAGTGCAATAAGCGGCTATGTTTGCTGTCGATGTAAGGCGATATCGATCGATCGAATACTATCACTCGTTATCAAGATTGGTGGGCTAATCAATTTTGAACAGTTGGATTACTTGACTAATATAATTCCGCTCATTTACAGTATAACATTGGAGTATATACGACGATGACTAAGCGAAAGATCGCACATACCTGAAGGTGTTCGTGGAACTTAATCGGAAGAAGAGCCATGGTGAATTAAGGAATGGGGTCAATAAATAGGTATGAGTTCGGCAGGATCTCCCAGCAAGTTATAAATCTGAAAGAGAACCGCAATTATCTACAGTGGCGGTCGACATCGCGACGGTTCGAGCGGCACGCAACCGAGCAAATTGGACCTTTCACGAAACAAACACGACTTCACCACACGAATTACATAGAATGGGAGGATACGACTGAGGAATGACGAAAAAAGTTGATGACTGGTTGAATTAAAATGAAATAAGCGACAAAAACACTTCTTAGAAACACTATCAAAACCAACGAGAAGCTAAGTAATGGGAACCTACCGACCGAGTATTACGACAGCTGAGCAAGAACTAGATGTTACTATAAGGAGAAAACGATAAATACCAGCGGCAAAGCCAGAGGTGCAGGCTGATAAGGCCCGAACCTGATAACGCCGGAGGTGCTCCCAGCGGTGAAATCTCTCTTACCAACGGGGTTTACCAGTGCCTCGTGGTAAAACGGTGGGTAAAACCGCTGATGAAGAAGCTGGTCAGCACTTCCGCCCGAACAGCCCACGTCGACAGCCACCTGGCCGTCGTCCAGCCGGCCAACTGGTCGCCGCTCGTCATCGACTGCGCCGCGCGGTGACGCGAGCGCGGCCGTCGACCGTTCGCTGCGGGACCCTCAGCCCGTCGCGCTGGGCGACGGCGAGAGATTAGAATCGAGGCCAACACTCCCATCCTCGGCCTGATAATCCCTGGAAGGCGGATGAGCACCCGTTGAAGGATTCCTTCATCAGATTGACTTTGAGGGTTCGCTGAGTGATCCTCGAACTCTTTGGCACCATTTAACATCGAATGACACAGGGTGGTAGGCTTTTCTTGACACTTTGTTTCTCTTGCTTTTCAGTGGTCGAAGAAATTTTCGGCACTATTCAGCTTAACGGACACCAGCATTCGATTTTTTCAGCCCTCGAAATTCGCTGAAACTTTGCACGGTGGGGTAATTGAGGTCGATGATCACGAAGCTGTTGTCCGTTTTCACGTGGGTGATCTCGGACCACCCAAATCGCTCATTGGGTGGCTCAGTTCAGTTAGGATCACCGATTCCGCTGAAACTCTATCTATGGAGTTTTCTGGTGTCCTACCGACCTTACCTGGTGAAACTCACCTATAACTTCCGCATTCGGCCACCATTTGAAAAACGGACTTCACCATCGAGTTCAGGACACCAGAAAACCCTCATAGTTAGAGTTTCAGCTGAATCTGTGATCCTGACTGGACCACCCACGTGAAAAACGGACAGCAGATTCGTGATCAGCGCCCTCAATTACCCCCCCCCAAGGCGAAGTCTCAGTGAATTTCGACGAGTGAAAAAAAAATCGAGTATTGGTGTCGGTCAAGTTGAAAAGTGCCAATTTTTCATTTCAATTCCGCTCAGGTTTCATGCGTGGTGGTTTTCTGGGGTGCTGATCACGGGTATGGCATTCATTTTTTGATTTTCGGCCGACGACCACCCACATTGCTTGCAGGGGTTAGGTGGGCGGTCCAGCAAAGATCACCGATACGGTTGGAACCTCATTCAGGGTGGCTGTTTTGCGTACTGATAACGATTCCGACGTGTCTTTGAATTTCGTGTGGTGATCTCGCGAGCCGTAGCATTTCGCCTAGAGTTACGCGGTCCATTCGATTCCGCAGCGTTTTAGGGCAGGCTGGTACCCTCGAGTTATACCTCTATCTTTCTCGGGAATCGAGCGCTCTTGGTGGTGCTCAACTTCTTTTCTTTTCGATGAGAGCCGTTTGAGTGAGTAGAAGGTGAGTCAATCAGGGGTGTGCGGATTTTTTTTGAAAATGCGGAAGACGGAAGACGAAACGGAAATGGCCAAAAGTGGCCGGAAACCGGAATACGGAACATGGAAACGGGAATAGTGCAAAAATTACTATGCTATTGCAAATTGTGCAAAACTGGATCACAAGACGTTTTCATTCCTGTCTCTAAAGGTACCCATAGAGTGCTCGTTTTGAATCCACCAGAATGTGTCTATTATTATGGTGAAGGCGTTCAACATTTGGTGATAGCTTCAAAGTAAACGGTGAAAATTCATTACAAAATCCATATCAATTTCATTCCTTTCTATAAACTTCATTATAAACCAAAGCCAGCAGTAGTTCATACAGAAGGGCAGACTTTTTTGGCATGATAGACAAGAATGCTTTCAAAATAGAATTAAAAGGCTAAAACGAGCATTTTATGGTGGAGAAACAGTAGTTTTTCAAGTTTCCCGAGAAACGATTTCTCTCAGATCGATTACAATGAAAGCAGCAGTAGAAGACAATCTCTCGCACTCGGACGATGTGGCAGGTGCCGAGAAATACTTCATTGCAGGTTTTCTTAGGAGGTGTATTTCGTTGGTTTCACTCATACAGAATTCGAATGGATAATATCGACCTCAACAGAATAATTTCCGCCTCTGTTTTGCTAGCCTGTACAGTGGAGCTCTCCGTTTTCCTTCCGTTTCTGTGTTTCGCCCGAAAAAAAAGCGAAATATGGAAACGGAACGGAAGTGCCAAAACGGCCGAAAACCGGAATTTGGAGCACGGAAACGGAAGTTCCGTACACCCCTGATCACAATCCGTCATTTATCGGGAGCAGGGTTTGAGTTGGTATAACGAGACTTTTGTGGTTTTGAGGTCAGGAAGTGGGTTTCGAAAAGTCTATCATCAGTTGAATCAGGTAATGTTCAGGTGTTCTAATTCGGAAGCTGTGCCAATTGTGGTACTCTGACTACAGTTCGTCTTCCTAAGATACCTCATGAACTGACGTGCAGGTTCAAAAAGCCTTCCATTCCCACGCGGTCGGATGAATTGGTACGATACCTGTCTGGGAAGGCGAAGGTACTGATTTGAACAGCGGCGCTGCAAGTCATGCCGCATGCACAGACACTGTCTATACATTTCTGTATGCGACACAAATGCGTGGCGCACCCTTACGGGACTGATCAACGCCGACCGTCACCATCACGACAATGAATGTTTTCGCTTATCATTTGTTTTCCGGTACAGCTATGTGCTATAAGTCAAGCACTAGTCATTGACAAAGAAAACGAGGCTTCAAAAATTAAGGATCTACAGAAGAATCAAAAATGAGCTTTATGAACGTATTCACAGGACTAAAGCCAAACATTTTGAGATATGTAGAAGGGGCGACCCTGCGGAACTTATTCATACGCCGATGTGGCAGTCATCAGAGGGTTGGAAAACTCACTCCCTTCGTCTGGTCGTCAATTATCACGTCAATTCACCTGCTGTAGATGACTCATCACTTGTTTTTTCTTCCTCTTGCACTGTTCGATTCGTTGCTCAGTTGAACTCCGGTTCTTCTGGTGTGAGGGTCAATCAAGTAATTGATCTAACAATAAGTTAAAATTTCTCACTGAAAGTGGCTGAAATAGCGCCTGAGACCTTGACCAGGGGACGGGTAGAAAGACTTCAGAAAGTAGAAAGGCAAGCAATCGCCTCCTTCAAGATGTAACACGTCACATATGTATCTATATTCAGGACTGGTCGTCCTGTTTCCCCATCCACTTGGGGGAGCTATCGCTAAGAGTGTCAAACAGCGGAATTTGATTAAGAAAGCCAGTTTTCCTCTTGCAAATATCAAATCTCAATGCTGCAGGTAAGGTACCACCAAACCCCGACCAACAGTAAATCTCGGCCTCATAATGAAGTTGATTAGACGTTGGCTGAGGTGTTGGCCGTTATCAATAAACCACCTATATTAGGCTTTCTTTTGCATTTAGCAGTCAGCGCGTGGTACAGGCGTAAGGGCGTTGTTGAAATCGGCGCGATGTAGGGATCGATCCCCGCTCGGGTTAAGCAAACATTCCATCGCTCCGTGGTCGGATAAATTGAACTAATTTGTCCAATATACGTTCACCATGCCTCTACGATACTGGTTGGGAGGAGAATGCCTGGCGCGTTCTTAAGGGACTGATCAATGCCGACACCTTTATCAGCCAGCAGCACCAGATCGATCTCGAGAAACAAGTGCCAATTTCTTAGTTCTGAACAAGCTAACTGTGTCGCGTGTGTGGCGAATTTTACCGCAGGAGCTTTTGATGATCTCAAAACTTTCTAGACATCTCTGAATTCGATGATAAGAGGCGAGTAAAGTGAAAATTCATGCCTAAAAGAGCTTATTTTCATCCGTTCGTTTGTTATGTTTCCTCTTGCACAGCTGTTAATTGTTCGATCTCTCCTTCAGACTTCGGACTTTTTTCCTTATTCTTCAAAGACACAACTATAGTTTGACTGATAACTCATCTTTATTCTGTACAAAACCACATGTTCTCTTTATCTTCAGATCTACACACCATGGTTGTGGTGGACCACTCTTGCCTTCAGTTTGGGCAGCGATGATAGGTCGACTGTGGGCGAGATGTCAGTCACTGGGCGTACGCTCACCTAAAATTCATTTCATCAGTTTCACGTACCTCACAAGCTTTCCAAAAATGGAAATGACGTATAGGCTGCTGAAATACATGACAGTTTCAATTTTGTGCTCATGAACAATGATGATAAAGGAGTCAGTGGAGAATGATGAAGACAATAAAAAAGGCAAGAAGGAATTTGTGCCAGAGGCTTGACTGACTGACGTCACATGGGAAAGGTCGATTAAGGGTGAGTACTTCTAGGATTGATCTGATCGTCAAATTGTTTTCTATTGCTTTTGAAGAAGCCTGGGAAACGTTTTGAAAGCACCTTTTCACCCATGGCGCACTACGACTTCACCCTCGTTTCCCTTTCTGATGTAAATGGTCAAGAGCTTGAAAATTTAGGTCCAGTTGTATCTCAAGACCATTCATTTCCCTTGAAATGATCCCGAACTTCGGATTCAGCTAACATAGCTCACAGCACAGAAATTCTGACAGCGGGCAAGGACTGACAGTTTGGTAAATGAAAGGTGGAGGAGGATGAATCAATGAAAACGAGTCAAGTTTGGAACAGCATTTAAGATATTAAAGATATTATTAAGATACAGAGATATTAAAGAGATCCAGAATACTGATGTAATAGGAGGCGTTTCTTCCATACACACGGTGGAGAGCTCCATTCTTGATCTATCGCCCGGTGATCAAGATTCCCATACTTTCAGGGTTGGAAAATGTGTAGAGAGTTAGTTCGATGCGATAAGTACGGTGAGTTGCACGTCGATTGATTCCAACTATTCAATATGTACTACGAATACGATTTCCACATGCTTTTGCTCATTCTGAATGGAAGGCGAAGGTGCGGGAGTGAAACCGAGGCAATCTTCTTTAACTTTACCCTCCGCGGAAGTATAGAACAACTGGCGTTGGGTGAATTTTTTTGCTCGTTACCAAGCCTCTTTGATTTGAGCACGCCTTCTGATGGCGTAGAAATAAATATCAATTACTACCAGAGCTGTCAGGTAGGGTGTAGACACTGGAATAAATCCTCCGGGGTTGGATAAATTGGTGCTACACTTTTCTGGGAAGGTTATAGGCCAAATACGCATTCACCATGCCTCTACGATTCTGAATGAAACCCAAATGCACCCTTAGGGGACTGATCAATGCCAACCCTTTTATCTTTACCTTTTTATATGTAGAATAACCGATTCAAAAGGTGAAAGAGAAATATAAACTGTAGAAAAGATGGAGAGAAACCTCGTCTCGTCGCCGTTTGTGCACACAGGCGCATCGATCATGGTCGAACATTTGGTGATGTGAACAGGTCGTTGGCTCACATTCGCATCTGCACTTGTTCTCGTTCCATTCTCGATTACCTTGAATTAACAACCTCGTCGCAGTTTGCTTGAATCAGCCAAATGTGGAAGGGGTTCGACGATAGCGCCGAGCCGCGCTAGAACTAGTGAAAGAAGCCAAAGACTCATCTTTATGCTCAAAAAAATGTAAAGTATAAGTAATGCTCAAATCGCTGATGGTTTAAGGCACTATCTTTCTCTTTCTAGGCAGCTCTGGTTCTAATTTACCTTACCTCGGAGGGACGAGGACTTTGTAAGTCTGGGAATCAGTCGTTTGATCGTACTGGTAGTGGTAGCGTCTCGTACGATTATAACACCATCGCAAACATCCTTTGTAGGTATGTCGCACTAGTTCACATAAGAAACAAAAATGGGAATGCGCCTGGTGGTTAATTTTCTTTTTCTTCCCTTTGAGCGCGTGTTTTAAATTAAAGAAAATATAGGAGGATGCACTTTGCATCTCAGTACATATGACCTGTTCAAGAGACACTAATAATCGAATAACTAATCGGTGGTGAGTTACCTGATTATTTTTTGATCTTTTCTACTTCTAAGAACTCGCTCATTCTCGCCTGCAAACAGCTAGTCAAACGTCCAATCCCACAAGGATATATCATGCAATTGTAATGGGTAAATGGCATGGTGCAGTGGTAAGAGGCGCTACTGACAACAGTGCAGTCAAGCGATCATTGCTCGTACGAGCAGACCAGGCCCTCCATTCCGCCGTGATAGAGTAGATTGGTGATAGGCTTGCCTGGGAAGAAGGAGAAAATGAGTCGAACAGCACAGCATGCGTGATTCAGAACGGGAAACGAGTGCGTGGCGCTGTCTCTGGTGACTGATCAACGCTAACCCCTTAACCGTTGATGTAGTGAATCGAATTGAAAACGGCGTTTACAGAAATTAGCCCGTATTGGACTTTGGTATACTGTAAAATAGCAAGGTCACGATGCACTGTGTCCACGTGAACTGTACGCAGTTAGTGGTTATTGCTGGGGAAAAGACGTCCTGTCTTGGGTGATCCTGTCGCCCTAATAGTGCTGTCCTTCATTAGTTCTGGTTTTTTTAATCCACTTGAAACGGTTGTCACTTATGGAGGGATGTATCGAGGAGACCCTTTCATCCGCACCGTTGAGTGACCGATCCTCAGCCGTAGCTCACCCACTATTTTGCACCTCCCCACTCGAGTAAGTCGGCACCAGAAGTGTCGAAAAGTATGGAGACACTGGCTTGTCCTTAGTCTGGCTTTTGAGAACCATTGCAAAGACCATGGATAGCAGCCACGAACTAAACCGATGGGCTCGGTTACCCTAACATTAACAAAATCCTTTTTTTACCAATATCTCAATTTATCGTGGTTTCTATTTCACTGAGCTCGCAGTTATGTGTTTCAAAAATCTGCGTTTGTTATTACTGCGAGGTATCCGATACACGGCCTGTACGATGCCTCGGGCGTTATCCTGAATTGATCCCGTGCTCACCACGGTAACATTTACAGTTACCGACTGATTTGCTGATGATGAGTATGACCCAAATTTTGGTTCCTGTCCAGTTCTATGTAGTCGGAGGAGTCCATAGTAGGCTAATCAATTCCAATACCAATACATCTTCACCTTTACTAGGATATTTGTTTTAACCGAAGAAATCCTTAGCTCTTGACATTCTACACTTAGCGGAGGCGTCACGATTAAACGCTAATTGTAAGAAGAAGAGGACTAATTGTAAGAAGAAAAAGTGTTCTACGCTGGCCGACCTCTCAGCCGGCATGGGATTTTCATCATCTGAGTTTTTGATGTAGATTTGAGACGGTTCGCATTTGTTACGGTAGAGCACTCCGCAGTTACCGCTCATCGTCGTTTGAGCTTCGGAAATGAGGATTGCACTGTGTGTAAATGAAAACATGCTTTGACATGCTGTAAGTGGTTACAAAACACAACAATCACCTCAAAATCACACAGCAGAGCAAAGATTAGCACACGATCAAACTAAAAGTTTTTTTGAAATAGCTTTCACAATATTAGTGTCATCCGTTCACTGGCACCACTTTGATACCGAACTTTTGCTTAAACTTGGAGAATGCCGCGGAATGCTGGGGAAAATGTCTGGTTGGCGGCTGAGCTGGCGAAGTAGAAGTGAAATCAGATGGTTCATTGCAGCATTCACCTTCGCAATTGTGACGATCACTCCTATTCGCGCACTGACATTTGCAATCTGATCCAATCACGAAGCCCGGCGGGCACTCGGGAACCTGAAAAGCAGATGTTACAGTGGAGAAAATTTGTTTTGGAATAGCCAAATTTATAGGACCCGAGGGCCACGATTGTCGTGGTATCGACCCAGAAGACCGCGTTTTTATAACAGCTAGTTGCTTGTAACCTTGAAAGTAGCTGGGCTTTTAAGGAGCTTCTGTTTCGCATTGAGGGTTATCGTGGTCACCCCAATAGGTTATGCCCTCTCCGACCTCTTGTAGGGCTAGTGTACTCTTAACTAACGATTGTGTTATATGCATGCTTGATAGGTGATAAGACATATTTATGCACTCTGTTTTTTATCGGGACAGTCACGACAAAATTATCAGGAGTTTGGAGACAACAGGCAGGACTTTGCATACTTTTTTGCCACATAAAAAGTGGTATAGGGTGTCTCAAAAAGATGTAGACACTGTTCCAAAATCCGTAACTTTTCCGAGAATAAAAATATTGAAACACGCTAAGATTTGGATGAAAGCGAAGAAAATGGGAATTTCGCAGCATTCGGATGATGAAGATTGCGCCATGCATTCGTATGAAATACCACATTTTACACTCGATTGATTGTATGCACACTATGTTCTTGTAAAAATGTTACCAAAAAATGACATTTATGCTTGTTTCAGTTTTTTAAGTTTAGACACAAAGCGGACCATTGAAACTTGTGGCAAGGGTAGGAATGTTATAAAAAGGCGAGCACTGTTAATAGGGCACAGCGTTGTTGCCAATGCCAAGCTATCGAAAAAATTTAAAGGCCGTATGAATTCGTCGGTTCATCGGCCGACAGGTTTACCTTTTTACCTTTTTATTATTTGTGAAGACAACCTTCAACAGCCACTCGTTCTTTCGCAGCGTTGAAATTTCAGATGGGATCAATACCGTTCTTACGAAACTTCGAGAAACCCTTTTGTTGTTGGTTATTTATCTAGTCCATAGCATTAGTAAAACTAGGCAGAAACATGAATGAGGGTTGCAAGACTTTACACTGCTACTCTCTGTAAAGGCGGATTCATACCCTCTATTCAGAAGAAGCAGCGATCCATTTAGCGTTGGAAAGCTACGGAATAGAGACGCAGAGGAAGCAGCAGGATGCGCGACCGAGTAATATATTCTGCAGTAATACAGCTGCATATAACAACGTGCCAGGAATTACACGGGTCACATCGTGACTGTGGTATTTACAATGTTTGTCCATGTGCAGTTACACCTTACTGCTTCGTATGGATGCATCTTAGACGACGCTAAAGCTCACATTCGGTCCGCAATCATAGCATGAGCACGACGTATGCTCCTCCATCGAGATGTTCAGTGTCTGATTCAGCATAAAACGACCGTTTCCAACGTAGAGCATCTCAACCACCTGTAGATGAACGTTATGGTGAGAAGAAAAAGGAGAAACGTGATTGATCTCACCGGTTTCTGCAGTAGGCGGATACTGTGAGGATGACAGCGTTCGTAAGAGTCGCAGCAACTGCCAACGCATTGCATGACCTGCGAAACTGCTACAAATTTTTATTATATAATACTATATACATAGGACATTAGCGGAGACATTAGTGCGACTAGTGCAGTAGAGAGAAGCGCTACTTCCACCCATGCAATCAAATGACCGGTCATCATGTAGGTTGACAAAGCCACCCATTCCTCCGTGGCTGGGTAAGTTGGCAGTAGGGTTGCCTGAGCTAGTGAAGACACTTAAAACAAGCGGCTAGCCTCAAAAATCATTGCATAGGCTAAAATCCCGCTCACCAGGTTTCTACCATTCTAAATTGAACAGGTGTGTACCGGATTGCGGATTCACCCTTATTAGTTCTTTTTATAGTTTTACCACTGATTCATTCATTCATATTTATTCAATCCATCAACACAAGTGGATTAAAATGATCCAGCTAGATGATTACGATGAATGGACTATTATTTTTATTTTTTCTTTGAGAAAGAGGGAATGAAACGCGATATGGCAGCAAGTCATACTCTGGAAGCGACAAGCAAGGCAACATAATTCATTTCTACTTTTACGTCAGTTAACAACAGAAAAATACCTTGCAATTGAGCTGAATGACAAATTTCCAAGAGTTTTTATGTTTCAATCAGAGCTTGTTTCACATTATGTAAGCTTTTCATACGGATTCTGAAATAAAAAAACACATCGAAACTGCAGAATTCAGTGTTTACAACTATCAAACCTTCCACCGCTTCACCGCGTACATCCTTTTTAAAGAAAAAATAGTAGTGTTAGCTAATGGCTATAATTAAGAGCTTGCTGAATAAAGTTAAAAACGTTAGGATGGCCAGCTGTATTGGATACAATAAAGGTAAAGGCTTCGACACTGATCAGCCCCTTGACAACGCTACGTCGTATTTGTGCTCCTTTCAGAATCAGATCGAGTCATGGTGAACGCATATTTGGCTTATAGAATGGCTAGCGGGATCCGTCCGATGTAATAAGCCAGTGTCTTTACCTTCCCACGGTGCCAATTTTTTGGTACCAATTTATTCAACCACGGAGAAAAGGCTTGGTTATTACGATCCGAGGATCGATCTTTCGACCGTGAAGGTGTTAGCAGCGTCTCTTACTACTGCACCAGGCGCGCCCTCATTATATGCTAAATTGAACAAAAAAAGAAAGGTTTTCAAGCAAACCTCATAGCACTTGGGGTAGATCACCACTTGTGGATCTCCGTTGTCCAGCGGAATCGGCACGCATACTGACTGCAGCTGACAGGTGTCATTTCCTTGCTTGATCGAACGAAATAGGCTCAGATGCTCTGCTGTGTCCACTGAAGGGGCTCGTTTGAAATTTCTCATTTAAAAATGTAAGGAAATGCAGTCATGAGAAACTACATAGTTTCAAAATTGAGGCGAGGACAGTTAGGAAATGATGGCGTTTCTGAGTAGCTCAAAAGTGGTTTATCAGACCTATACATGCACAATTTCTGACTTTCATGAGCTAACGCTATTAACTATGAAATCATTTCACGAGAAAGAATCTCGAAATCACGAATCACGAAAACAATTCTAAATTAAATCCGTTCATTGGGCAACGCCAGTTTCCAGTCTCTTTGGTGTATGTGTACTTTTACTACTCTTCTTATTACCTCATCATTCTCTTACCTTTATCACCTAAGATAATGTAACAAACTGTCGTGTGAGAAAAAGCAGTCGTGAAAAACAAATTACAAAATGAAGGTGAGGCGGAGAGAGGAAATGGTGGTACTTCTGCATAACTCAAAAGAGGAAAAAGTTCCGGTGTTGGGTATGTATTAGTTCACTCTTTCGTCTGGGTAAGAGAGAATGCTGACAGATCGTATCATTCTGCGGTGGGTTACACCAAAGCGTTTTGAAGGTTCGCTGAAATGGAGAGTTGCAAAAATTGATTGGAGAGTGCAATGAAGGTTGGTTCCGAACGAATACACAAGTAAACAAATAGCACAGTAAGCACAAGAGGGCTGAAGTATTGTTCTACTTCCTACTAATAAATAAGCGAAACTACGATGCCTGTTTGTCAACTATAAGGTCCCGCCGTGACTGCACGTTACCGTACTCCCAGTGACGTATTTCATCGGTTCCTCGCCGTCTTTGCTGCATGCTTTTTGTTCTTCGTTTTATTTGTTATTATAAATGTTTTTATATGTTTTCTACTACTCATTAGTTCATTTGCCTGCCTACGGGCCGCTGAATGGATGGTTATTATTATAAACACAATATCCATCTGATAATTTTTTCGTTTCTCTTCTTACTTTCAACTTGACAAGTGACTGGTTTATGTAATAGTAAATAAATATGTAAACATGGGGACACTTACTGTCCATAGATTCACTGGTGGTTGTCGCTTCCTGCACGGCGAAGCTCTTACGTCTCGCCGCAGAACTTTGCAGGAAATTCGCGGCCTTGATTCTCATTGGTTGTTGGGCTGAAGAATTGAGACAAAAATAAAGTAGGAAAAATGAGTAAATAAACAAAGCCATACTATATACATAGAATCTCACGTCCTATGGTAGAGTAGGATTTCTGCAGATGACGATTGGTGTGAAGTGGATGATAAAGAATTTCGAAACTTTCAGCGATTTCCTGGAGATCAAGTTAATACCAGATTGGAAAATAGCTGATTCTGAAGCAAAACGATGTAGAAAACTCACCAAAAAGCTCGAAGCTTTCTTAAGCTGCTCTCTCAGGTGCCTCGGGATCGTTTCTGCGTTTGTCGCTACGCTAAGAGCGGCAAACGCCAGGAAGAGATAGAGCATGATGGAGCTCTTAATTAGATTTTTAGAAATTTTCCATCTTCATCAAATTTTCCGAATTGCTAGAATGACAAGAATGTGACGCGCTGTCCAAGTTTTGTTTTTCAACAGCATCTCTAATGAGAGAGGATGTCTGTTGTTTTAACGACAAAAGTAGTGTAGTAAAAGACGAAGGGATGTGCTTAGAAAGGGAATGTGGGAAAGGGAAGAAATCAGAAAAAAACTAGATGATTCACAAGATGGAAGAGCCTATTCAATTGTGCGCGGTTATTTGTATGCGTCGCGCATATAATAAAGTGAAATTAAAATTAACGAAAATAAGAAGGAATGCGAAACCGTGGTCAAAAATTGCTCAACCGTAAAACTGACCATATCGTACCACTCCAGCGGCCTTTCGCTTCTGATCTTACCCATAAAACCCAGAAAGGTGCTCCCGAGCTTATCCAAATTTAATAGGCGAAGATATCTAGCTTAATTTTTTTCCAGACAAAAAGGGCTAGAAAACGCCTCCACGCTTCCACTCTTTAGGCCCGGGGATATCGTTTTGTTCGCGGTCAATTTGGATGGAAACCCAAGCTACATACGTAGTCGACTGACGTCTAATATTGGCCTGTTCATCGTCTGGGTTGTAGAAATACTAAACCTGACGAGGCGAGCCTGACATCCGCTTCGAACATAGGTGGTGAGATCAAGAAAGGAAATGTAAAGAGAAGGTATATAAAATGAAGGTAAATCACGATGGTGTCTTGAGAGTGCATAGAAGAGGCGAACTTGTGGACTTGTGCGAATCCATGGTGAAAGTGCTTTCGTCGGCGTGCAGCAATGTCTACTCGTGAGGCGAGAACATTGTTTCAGCATATCATATGACACTTGTTGGATCAATCGTAAACTGAGTCAGGCTCGAGAACAGCTGCTAAACGGACAAACAGAAAGCCCAATAACGAACGTGAGATATGCTCAGCAGCATGAAGCTTACAATAACCGGCGGTATTGGTTATGTGAGCAATGAGGAAGACAATGCTACCCATTTTTCCGTTCTAAAGTACACGTAAAAGTCGGTAGCGTTACTCATAGGCTTACCCGATAGCTACCATCTAATGGTTGCCTTTTCGATCTTTAGACGCATGTGAAAGTACTTCGTGGCATGGTCAGCGTCAAGAGCTAGTGAAGTACAATGCGTTTCATAAATATACGCCACCCCCTGTTTTGGCAGTTGCCACTTTACTGGACGAGATACAGCTTTTCCTTACATCTCATTTCAAGGAGCATGGAAAATAACCACGCTATACACTTTTTCGGGCTACGTGGATATATTTAGCATTTTACTGGCAAAACGGGTTCATGGTGACATTAATGATAACTGAAACAGTCAATGAAACACGATTCAAGCAACCATTACAATGGAGAACTGCGGTGTCCATACCGATCAAACGTTTAACAATTTCTGAATAATCGGTGTCAATTTCAATTCAGTCACGCCTGCGCAGCTCCGGCCTTCGAGCAACGAAGTTGGAGCAGCTGAACGTGTCATGACCGAACTCTGCAAGTGTAACTGGTCATTTAGATCAATCGAAAGTTGTTCAGAAATCTCTTACCCGAACAGAAATCACAGTATTGATCGGTAGAATTTGTACTGGAGGAAGTGTTCTCTCGTTCTTCGTGCACAACTGTGGGCTCCTAAATACCAGGGAAATTGGCTGGATTTGAATGGAAAGAACGAAGAGTTGAGCTTCACCCACTTTCGTATCGACGACGATCGGCTCGTCGTAGGCGTCGTATACATAGTCGTGACTGCTGAAACTGTGTGGTTATTGTGAGCCAGTCACCGGTCGAGAGAAGTTCAATCGTTACGAGTCATTTATCACTAGGGGCGCGCTTGGTACAGGAATAAGAGGTGCTACTGACAGCCGCACGGTAGAGCGATCGATCCCCGTCCGGGTTGACCAAGCCTTTCATCCCTCCGAGGTAGGGTAAATTGATACCAGACATGTCTGGGAAGGTAAAGACACTGACTTGGTATAGTGGCCGCCCCCTCCCCCCTCCCGCCAGTCATTGTGCAGTACCGGACGTGTCTTTTGATCAACAGCCGAAAAAGCCGGCAAAAACCGCTCCAAAGCGGCTTTTTCGAATAAATTTCTTATAATTCAACTATTTGTGAAATTAGGCCTAGATTTGAGCTCAGCAGCTCGAGCTCTATCGATCCATATACACTTTTTCCAAATTCGTGAAATATGCTTTCAGTCGATTTTTTTGGCTCGTCGATTTTCGGATCCCGTTGCCGCTTCGTTCCCTCGCTTGGTGACTCACCACTGACTAAGCTCCGCCCTCTACTCGCCGCATATGAATTTGCGACGCTCGTTGCACCGACTAGGCTCCGCCCCCTCCTCGCCGCCAATAAATATGCGGCGCTCATCGCACCGAGCCATGAGTGGGAGTCCCCACGGGGTGGCTCGAAGAAGCTACTACGCGGGGCCTCCCGTTGGCATCGTCGTTGACGAGGTCCCCTGTTGGGAACCCCGTCAACGACAAGGCAATCGATGGATACGAGGGACACGCAAAAAATCGATATTTTGTAAAAAAAAACTCTCAGGTTTGGGTAATATATACACATAGCGATAGGGCTCGAGCTGCTGAGCTTAAATCTAGGCTTAATTTCACAAATAGTTGGATTATAAGAAAGTTGTTCGAAAAAGCCGCTTTGGAGCGGTTTTTGCCGGCTTTTTCGGTTTTTGATCAAAAGACACGTCCGATACTGTAGTATAGGCCAAATACGCATTCACCGTTCCTCCTCGATTCTGAGTGGAACACGAATGAGGCGGTGCGCTCTAATGGGACTGACCAATGCCTACCATTTACCTTTACCTTCAACTGATCATTAGGTTAATTTTTTCATAGTATCGAAAGAAGAACTACTCAATGCCCTCCACATGAAAAAATTCGGTAGGAGAAACATAACCATTCCCCTTTCGTGTTTTCTAAGTCGAGGTTTCTCAGCAGAAATCACTGAACCTCCACGCTTGTTTAGAAAATAAATGGAGCTTTTTTCAAAAAAAAACCGGAGAAGTTGTGCTGTGCAATTACATAAACTGAATCGCTCACCGTCCATCCGATGAAGGAGTAGAAACGTTAGCTACTTCGTCGACATCCTGAAAGAATGATAGTGGAATATACCCTTTTGCGAATATAGCCTACGATGTTTGGACGAAATCTGTTATTTCGACCTAAGGGTCTCAAGAAATATTCGGTTCTCCATTCAGAGAAGAGTAGTGCATCAAGTGGTGACAAAAGTTTTATTTGGCACACCTAACAGTGTTAGTGAAAAATAAAAAAATAGAAGAGCTGAGTTTTACCTACCAAATTCCTTCGGTCTTGCAGCTCGTGTTGAAGTTGTTCAAGTAAGCCCTCTAGTGCCGCCTTTTCTTTTGTGAGTACAGTGACCTTTTCCACAGCGTCTTCATAATCCCGACGAATCTAAACGGCGACGACAGATCTTTCGGCCTAATTTAATCAAACGATGGGAAACTGTAGAGGAAAAGAAGGTCAATTTGTCAATTTACAACAAGATTGAAAATCAAGTCAATCACAGCCTTGGCAGTCCCGCCTCTAGCCATTCGCCCTTTTTATGAACTTTGCAAATTGTCACATTGCTAAGAGAACACGGAGAAGTGCAAACCTCTCGACATGCCGCTTCCATAACACTGGCTTCCCTTCGATGCTCTTCAATCAGACGTTTTTGATGATCATCCTGAACAACAGTTCTCTCTGAACGACGGGATCAAAAGTTAGATAGTAGAGAGTAAGGTAGATTCTCCCGAAACTTAAGATCCTAATGAGGTACATCTTGACGCACAACGTGTGCTCCAGATTATTTATTTATTTGAATACGCCTGATGGCGCGCCATCGTAACAAACCAAAAAACAATCGAAGGGTTCTCGTAGTCCTTTTAGGCACAAAAGTTGCAACAGTAAGCCAAACGGTATCAGTGACCTGCGCTAAATACCAATTTGGTCCAACATAGCGAGATTCTTATAAACGCCTTCTGAACTTTTTCAATTTTGACTTGGAGCTTTTTGATTTGTGGACTCCAAACTTGGGAGCCATATTCCAAAATTGGAGTCACGTAAGCCTTATAGAGTCTCATGAGTAAAGCGGCGTCGTTACTTTTTACATTCCTACATATAGCAAAAAGTACTGAGTAGGCTTTGGCCACTACATTTTTCACATGTTCTTCAAAGCTTAGTTTTCCATCAAACACAACTCCGAGATCTCGAACATTCTGAATCGATCTAAGCACATAGTCCGAAGCTCTGTATTCAATATTTCTAGCGGAACCAATATGGAAGACAGCTGTCTATTCTAGATTAACAGGTATCTTCCATTTGGACGCCCAAGCTAACATGTTATCGATTGATTGGCAAAGTGCCTGATGAACCTCAGCACGACTGGAGTCATTATAGGTTCCATAGACTTTGATATCATCGGCAAAAAGTTGCACTCTTATTTTAGGGTGTGTCTTGAGCTTCGCAGGTAAATCAGCAGTGTAAGCCAAAAAAAGAATGGGTGACAGCACGCCACCTTGCGGCACACCACTATGACAATGATACCGCTCCGAAAAGGTAGTGCTGACTTTCACACACATGTTTCTGCCTCTTAAATAAGACTCAAACCAATTCAAAAGTTGTTCGCCAATACCTAGTAGTTTAAGTTTATAGAGAAGCATGGTGTGATTGACCTTGTCAATCACACCATGCTTCTCTATAAACTTATGGCAAACAATATTTTCTCCACTTTTGCTAAATATCGGTTGTGTGACTCTGAGAACACAACAAATACTTTGGTTAATCAAAAATTGATTTCCAGATAGGGCTGCAGATATCTCATCAAGTACTTTATTTTCCCGCTAGGAATGTGTATACAAACCCTTAATTAGAATGTTCTTTCTTATAAGTTTGTTTGTGAAAGTCCCTAATTCAATCGCATCATTCGAGTACTAAATAACTATAGAGAGAACTTCATTTTTGCGCTACATTTTGCGACCTCGATTTACGACTTTGTGTCAGGAGTCTGGTCAAATAGTTTGTCGACCATTACACCGAAAACATGATAATAGTGGTGCACCGACAACTACATGTATAGCAGCTTGAGTGTTACTTATTTGCTTTTTTTGTTCAGAAGGATGGATGTTTTTGTAGCCAGACTAACATGTATTCATAGGGTTCCACTTTGACGAAGGCATAATCGGTCTCAGTTGCTAATGTTACGTAAGGATATTAACGTAACTGTATGAAAAAGTTCCATAGCAAATAAGATCACTTCGAGAAACCTTCACAAACTCACCTCTGTGGCTGTTCGGTACGATTCTTTCACGAGTCTCGTGATGTTTTCTTCAGCTTCAGCTAGCTGCTCCGACAATCGTGCGTTCTGCAACAGATAATATGTAGACTACGGGAATACACGACGAGCAGCTTTCAAGTGCATTATTAGGCTTTTTTTCATTATCAAGAATACTTTATTCTCAATGCAGTATCCTCCGAATTGTCCGTAAACTCTGCGTGATGTCGATGTTGAGGCTATGAATTTTCACTTTAATCACTTCTTTTGGGACCAGTCATGCATTCGATGTTTACACAGATCGTGGATATTTTAACATTTGTTTTACCAACTGACTGAAGAATAACCAATTAGAGACCAACTCGCTCGAGCAAATCGATGATCAACGGGACGACGTTTGATGCCAGTAGGGTCGTGCACAGTCGACGACCAATGCGACACGACAAATCGCCGCACTGTTCGCCGCGCGCGAATGAGCACACATTCCTGTACGAGACGACGCCGCACACGCGGTGTCCTACTCGCCGCATGCGGCAACTTCGGCAACGCAAATGCCGAAGTCGGACGCGACCAATACGACACCGGCCGCTATCTCTTATCATTGCCGTGTCGTATTGGTCGTCGACTGTGCACGACCCTAGTGAACGCTTGATAGATCCGTTGACCAACCCCTTGCGTTATATAACCACCGTTCTGTCTTGCGTTATATAACTACCGCTCCCCATGTAACGGCAGAAAAACAAGGTCACTGCCATTTCGGCAAACAGCCGATTCCCACTGAGTTGCCATTTTGAACAGTAGCTGAAGGTGTGGATAAACAACCCCCTAACCCAGTATCAGTGGCACTATTGCAATGAAAAGAAGACTAGCTAATCCAAACACATAGCTCCCCTACTGCCTACTCTCCGTGAATCCGATGTTCAAAAATCTTCGACCTATAAGTAGATGAAAGGAATGCGATGAATAAAAGTGGTGAAAGAATGTTAGAGTATTCTGGAAAAGGGACATGTCCCAATAAACCTTGGATCTGAATCGTCTTTCTGGTCCATATTGAAGACGCTGGATCTCGTACCTCTCTACATTTCTCTTCCAAAGCATTTCTCTCCTGTTGATGTTCCTTGCTCAGGCGATCTCTCATCGAAGACATTTCTTTCTCATGCACTTCGCTGAGATCTTTCTGAAAACAGATTTATGAACAGGTGAGCATCTCTAAGTTGTTGGATGTATAGGCATTGTAACAAACTGACCATAGCTTGTTCAAAACACGAGATTTTCTCTTGTAGCTCTGCGACGGTCTCGACAGCTTCATTCAGTTGCTCAGATAGTGTCGCATTCTGTAATATGCGAACCCCTACAGAAACTGAGCTGAAAACAAAATGGGTGAGAGTTGGCATTTGTCTAACTTTTCGTTTTTTCATTTAGTCACTGATTCAGGCTGAGGCTGTGGGGTATTCTGCTGCAGGATTCATATCCAAAATCAGGTTAACCTTATCAGCCCCTATCCCAGTATTATCCATGACTAGTTCTACTCAGATGAAATTTAGAAGAATAAGAGAGGAGAAAGTGTCTAGAAGAAAAAAAAAGTCAGTTCGAACCTTTTCTTCCAAGGCACTCACACGCTCGAGATCATCATCACGTGAACGGTCTCTCATCCATGCAATTTCCTCTCCGGTTAATCTTTGAGGATCGTTCTAAACGATATGTAATCAGGAGTTTAAGTGCAAACTTGGCCTTTTGTATAATAGTACTAAATATCGTTGTAAATATTAAAAAATTAGCAGCTTTGCGTGCACGCACCAGCACTGTCTGGAGATACAGGATTTTGTTCTGTAGTTCCGAATCGGATCCGCACAATTTGCTGAGTGTCTCAGATAGTTCGGAGTTCTGAAAGCTACTATCCATTTATGGATTCTGTACCATACGGCATGGAATGATGCAAGCTAAGCTGGCCGAAGAACAGAAAATAATAGAACAATTTTCAACGAAAAGTGTTAGAATCTCTGAATAAAAACTTAATGCTAAAAATGCTGCCCAGATCCTGATCCTGATCCTACGATCTATTTAAACAGTTCCATTAGCTGTCGGTTTTTCTGAAAATCCATCCCGGTGGTGTTGCGTACGCTGCACTTCTTCATATCCCCTCTTCGGAATCACGGCTAAGATCACAAACTACTCTTCCGAGACAATGTTTGTAGAATACATTTACGAAAATATTGGGCATGGTGAAAAAAAGAAGAAAAGAACTCACTTCAGGAAGAACTTTTTCCCGTAGTCGATTCACCTCCGACTTCTGCTGATCTAAAGCAGTGCTCAGTTGCGATGTAGACTCTTTGTAGTGTGCGAGATCTACCTCAAGGCTGGAAGAGAAATTTCGGCGGTGAAAGAAAAATGTAGATTCGTTTTCGTACAATTCTAGTTAATGCTTAATATTGAGATTGATTAGCGAACTGAAATTCACAAGCCGTATGCGAGTAATGTTACGAAAACTAATGCCGTCGCTAAATATCCAACTATTTTGTAATAGAAGATTAAAAACTACTCACAGTGTCACGCTCATTTTTCAATGTAGATTCGCTTATTCTCTCGTATCAAATTCTTTTCCATCAAAATGGCTGCAGATTCAGTAGCTGATTATCTTGAAACCACTTACGTAAGGGCGTCATGGATCAGTGCTAAAATGCGCTACTGACACCCTCACAGTCGAGCGATCGTTCCCGCCCGGGAGCTAACAAAGCCTTCTATACCTCCGGGACGGGGTAGATTAGTACCCGACTTGTCCCGGAGGGAAAAGACACTGGCTTTCGTATAGCGGCTGGCGCCCGCATGTCATTGTATAGGTTCGCATTAACTATGAATGCTTCGTCGATTTGAATGGAGCGTGAATGCGGCGCCCAAGGACACTGATCAACGCTTTTTTTGGTAATCCCTTACCTTTATTTATTTATTTAGCCAATAACTAAGTGGGATTAAAAGGAAGCGATCCACAATAGGAAACATGTAGAAAAACTAACAAATTGGCGATTATTTTAGTAACAAAAGAAACACAAAAAACAACACAAAAAATAGCAGGCACAGTAAAGTGTTAAAACAAATGGAAGCGTGAGAATTTTTTCTCCACCAAAGCTAAAAAAAAAACTGAAAAAAATAGCTACATGATCAGTACAAAATTCTCAGGTACCCAAACCAACGTGGAGAGCAGAACTGATTGTAGACAGAGAAGACCAAATCAGTAAGAAAAACTTCCGTCAACGTGCTAGGTTGTCTATTACTAGTAGGTACACCACTGGCAACGCCATACCGGGGCGTCTCTGTGTTTCGCATCTCTTTAACCTGGTGACGCACCCCGGGGGGTTGGCCTATCGGGAGAAAACATGCGTTCACGTGAGGGATGTCAAAAACAGAAAATTAGCTTTCACAAGTTGATAAACTGTACTGCAACGTGGCGTTAAAGCAGGGGGAACTAGGTAATCGATCAGCCATCAGAATTTTAACTTGTGAGTCTGAAACTTGCAGGAGCAGTGTATCATATGTTCTCAGTGTGAAACTTTTTTCTTTTTTTGAACTCACCAAAATTCGAAATCACAGATTTTGATGAAACTTCTCCTATGGGGGTTACTCTGCATGCTGATCACGATTCTGATGTTCGTTTTTCAAATTTCGGAATCCATGTCGCCGACGTGGGTGGTCCGGTCTAAGTTCGAAAAACGGACACCAGATTCGTGATCCCTGCACCAAAAAATCTCCTTGGGCAAAGTTTCAGCGTAAATTAAATTTTTGATCCCGACCCTGTCGATCGCGTCGGACTTTTTTACAAGTGCCTCGAAGTCTTCGATTTAAGGAGAACCCGTGAGCGTGACAGTAGTCTTATGTTCCAAATTTGACGCTACTTGGGTTAGCGTGGCTGTAGTTGAACTGTTCTAATCGAACCACTTTGAGCGAGAAATTCAGTCTCACCTTTTATTCAATTTTATTTGCTGCTCCATTTCCGCTTGGAGTTTGTCCAGTTTCTGCTTCAGATTCTCGGCTTGCTCTTCTTGGCGCCAATCTTTCAAGTTGAGATCAAACACCTAATATTCAGAAGCAAATCGTAAAGTGAAATGGAAGTAAAAGGAGAAAATAAGCTGACATTCAAAATTAGCCAGCAACAAGATTTCGCGAATGATGTGAAACTTATCTTAATGTCCATCCCATTTTCTGATTTTCCGTCTAACAGATCAATTGGAGATAACAAATGAACAGTACCGGACGTAACGTAACGATAAAATGGCGGATTTGGCTCGAAAAAAAAAACACCGTTTTTAATGACTTCCTTAGATGTGACTTGTTTGAAAAGATAGGTAGATATCTCAGCAAGCAGCTCCAGTACTATCTTATCATTATCCCTCCACTAGCTTCACGATTTTCTGTCGGTGGCCCTTGTCGTTAAACGTAGCCTCCGTTCGGGTCACCACGCGTGAACCCCTAAACGGCGCTTTTCAACATCAAAAACGCCGTTTCCGTTGCTTTAACGTGGCTGCACGTCCGGTACTGTATGTACACATAAGCCCTCAAATATGACAACAAAACAAACCTATTCTCGAACGGGAACAATTTGAAATATCAAGTGAAACTGGTTATAGGTGAATGATTGAGATTTGAAGATCCTTGAAACTGGAGTTCTACCTGATTAGACAGTTCGTCGATCCGTGTTTTGTAAGCTTTCACCTCATCATCAGTAGATGCTTTCGAGGAGCTCAGTTCTTTTAGAGCAGCAATTTCATCGACCAAACTAAACGAAAAGTTCTGAATTTAGTGGCATCGAAAGCAGCAGTGGAGAACGCCAAATTGATAACTGTACTAGGGACAGTCATACGGTACCGTAGGTTAACATCTGCCAATCACGATGTAAATGTAAGCAATATAGGGCGTGCGTGGTGCAGCGGTAAGAGGCGTTGCTTACACCCGCACCGTCGATCGATCCTTGCCCGGGCCAATCACGTCTTCCTGGCCAATCACGTCTTCCTTCCCTCCCGGGTCGGCAAATTGGTACCAGACTTGTCTGAGGAGCTAAGTACACTTACTACAGTACCGGACGCGCCGCAACGATAAAACGGCGGTAGCGGCGCTCCGGAGCGCCGAAATCCGCCGTTCCGGTGTCCACGCGTGGTGACCCGGGCAGAGCCAACCGCAGTTCATTTGCGCCTCATGCCCAACGGGGGGCAACACGTGGTAGCTCCTTCGAGCCACCCCGTGGGCTCCCCTACTCCTAGTTTGGGACGTTAGGAAAGGACGCGCCGCATATGTACATTCGGCGACGAGGGGGCGGAGCCTAGTCGGTGGTGAGTCAGTAAGCGAGGGACCGAAGCGGCAACGGGATACAAAAATCGAGGGGTTAAAAAAAAATTTGGGAAAATTGTATATGTAAGGATAGACCTCAAGCTGCTAAGCTCGAATATGTACTTATTTTTGCAAATCAACCATTTTTAAGGAAGTTATCTAAAAACGGCGGGTTTCGGCGCTCCGAGGCGCCGCTGCCGCCGTTTTATCGATGCCGGCGCGTCCGGTACTGTACATAAAGCAGCTGCCTCCGCAAATCATTGTGTAGCCCAAACAGGCATTCACCAAGCCTCCACGATTCTGAATTGAATGCGAATGCGGCGGGGCGTCCGTCGGGGACTGATCAACGCCTACACCTTTACCTTTACCTTTACCTACTTTAATAGTGTTATATAAACCCGGTACTTGAAGCCGAAACCAAGATTGATATAATAGTTTATTCGGGCTAACGTTTCGGCGTCCTCGCCTTCTTCAGAGCCTGGAACAAGTCGAGTTCAACCTGAGAAACTACCCACTCAACGCCGCATCAAATTCTCAGAAAAAGTAAGAAAAAACTGAATGACCATCGAGCAAATGTAAAAGGGGGTCAGAAAAGGCTAACTTTTTCAGAAGTGGACTAGTGAGGTCCACTACACACCCGTAGCTGGTAGGATACGTGGGTGACTGAGGGTTCACGCCTAGGGACCACCCGCCTAGAGGACTTCTGGGGCATGACCTGGTAGGTCAAGACCACACATGTCGACGAACGGTGCCAGCTCCTGGGTCACCGCCACACACTCGTCCTTCCTATTGATTCTAGGAGACCTGGCCGCAATCCAAAGCGCTTCTAGCGTACGTCGCGCCGCAATTTCGGTTTCACGCGCTAGGATGGAGACTGCGACGCTAAAACAGCTGTTTGCGTGCGCGCGCACCCTGTGCTCGCCCAGAGGGGTTGCCGGATTGGACTTTCGCAGCCCATCAAGATGTTCCCTTACCCTTACACAAAGCGGCCTAGATGTTTCCCCCACATACTCCTGCTCGCATGACAGACACTTGATGAGATAAACGGTTCCGGCAACCATGCAATCTCCCGGTTTCCCAAAGGGGCATATGGTGCAACCCGGTGTGGTGCATATGCGGTCATACAAGCGATTACGAACAAGCTGGCTTTTGAGGTTTCTTGGTGGTATTTCTACCACCCTTACTAACTCATGCAGATCAGCCTTTCTGAGACATGTTCGTATCGCATGACTTATACCGTCAGAGATGAACGGCACAGGAAATGCAATTTTCGTTCTGTCTTCTCCAGGTCTGTCTGCACCAGCCGATCTTCTGCTTCCAATTGACCGCTCCTGACAGGGATAACCGTTACGTTTAGCGATGCCGCGGGCCATGCACAAAGAGTGATGTTTTTGAGTGGCATCCGATGAGACCATAGATGCGGTACGGAACATGTTACGTACGATAGCTTTCTTAACCGCCACAGGATGAGCCGAGGAGTAATGGACGATGATATTTTTGGACGTGGGCTTTCGGTACCATCTTGTTTTGAAACCCCCCTCGGTGAGTTGGACGTGGACGTTCAGGAAAGCCAGCCAGCTGTCTGTGGGTTTTTCCCGTGTGAACGATATGTGTTCTGACTGCTCATTGAGTATCGCAAAGCAGTCATCCACGTCCTTTTGTGTTGGGCACACCACAAAGCAGTCGTCAATGTACCGATAATAGAGAGTCGGCATCCGTTGCAGTACTGGCGACTCAACTTTGGACATGAACGTCACAGCCAGGACTGGGGCTAACCTCTGACCCATAGCAAGGCCTCTAACCTGTTTATAGTATTCGCCAGACCACCTAAACACATTGCACTGTAAGCACTCGTTCAGCAGCGTCATGACCTGTGATACACTTAAACCGTACAAGTTCATGACCGCTTGATGCTGAGTCATCATTTCTGACACAGCCTGGAGAGCTTGGTTGTAATCGCTTGTATGACCGCATATGGTTGTAATCGCGGAATCGTTCGATGTGACCGCATTGTACACCAACGTCTCCAACAACCAAGCTCTCCAGGCTGTGTCAGAAATGATGACTCAGCATCAAGCGGTCATGAACTTGTACGGTTTAAGTGTATCACAGGTCATGACGCTGCTGAACGAGTGCTTACAGTGCAATGTGTTCAGGTGGTCTTGCGATTACTATAAACAGGTTAGAGGCCTTGCTATGGGTCAGAGGTTAGCCCCAGTCCTAGCTGTGACGTTCATGTCCAAAGTTGAGTGGCCAGTACTGCAACGGATGCCGACTCTCTATTATCGGTACATTGACGACTGCTTTGTGGTGTGCCCAACACAAAAGGACATGGATGACTGCTTTGCGATACTCAATGAGCAGTCAGAACACATATCGTTCGCACGGGAAAAACCCACAGACAGCTGGCTGGCTTTCCTGAATGTCCACGTCCAACTCACCGAGGGGGGTTTCAAAACAAGATGGTACCGAAAGCCCACGTCCAAAATTATCATCGTCCATTACTCCTCGGCTCATCCTGTGGCGGTTAAGAAAGCTATCGTACATAACATGTTCCGTACCGCATCTATGGTCTCATCGCATGCCACTCAAAAACATCATTCTTTGTGCATGGCCCGCGACATCGCTAAACGTAACGGTTATCCCTGTCAGGAGCGGTCAATTGGAAGCAGAAGATCGGCTGGTGCAGACAGACCTGGAGAAGATAGAACGAAAATTGCATTTCCTGTGCCGTTCATCTCTGACGGTATAAGTCATGCAACACGAACATGTCTCAGAAAGGCTGATCTGCATGAGTTAGTAAGGGTGGTAGAAATACCACCAAGAAACCTCAAAAGCCAGCTTGTTCGTAATCGCTTGTATGACCGCATATGCACCACACCGGGTTGCACCATCTGCCCCTTTGGGAAACCGGGAGATTGCATGGTTGCCGGAACCGTTTATCTCATCAAGTGTCTGTCATGCGAGCATGTGGGGGAAACATCTAGGCCGCTTTGTGTAAGGGTAAGGGAACATCTTGATGGGCTGCGAAAGTCCAATCCGGCAACCTCTCTGGGCGAGCACAGGGTGCGCGCGCACGTCAACAGCTGTTTTAGCGTCGCAGTCTCCATCCTAGCGCGTGAAACCGAAATCGCGGCGCGACGTACGCTAGTAGCGCTTTAGATTGCGGCCAGGTCTCCTAGAATCAATAGGAAGGACGAGTGTGTGGCGGTGACCCAGGAGCTGGCACCGTTCGTCGACATGTGTGGTCTTGACCTACCAGGTCATGCCCAAGAAGTCCTCTAGGCGGGTGGTCCCTAGGCGTGAACCCTCAGTCACCCACGTATCCTACCAGCTACGGGTGTGTAATGGACTTCACTAGTCCACTTATAAAAAGGTTAGCCTTTTCTGACCCCTTTTTCATTTGCTCGATGGTCATTCAGTTTTCTCTTATTTTTTCTGAGAATTTGATGCGGCGTTGAGTGGGTAGTTTCTCAGGTTGAACTCGACTTGTTCCAGGCTCTGAAGAAGGCGAGGATGCCGAAACGTTAGCCCGAATAAACTGTTATATCAATCTTGGTTTTGGCTTCAAGTACCGGACTTTTCACACTAATCATGTGCAATCGTTAGAAAAGATAAGCCACGGGCTCTGCGAATCTCTGCGGTGCTTCCTTTTCCGTGTCTAATTTGTGTCCACCGCCATGCCACGTCACCTTTGTGTTCTCCCTAAGCGTCACGACAGAGTCGATGGTGGCCCGAATAGATGGGAAATCCTTCGGAGTCGCCCCATCTGCGCACTGTCTAAGGAGATGTGAGCACAACGGCCACGGCTTCATCACACTGCCGTTTGCTTCCTTAGAGGACTAAATAAAGCATTATGAGGACCAACATACCAGCATAACATTTGGAAGGTTGATCTAGTTCGGTCTAGTTGACCAATCCACTGACTTTTCCACATTACCGTTTAGATATCACCTGTATCACTCTCTTGTCCCGTTGATGATCAAGTTGCTCAAGTAAGCGCCAGCTACTCGTCGTCCTAGGTAGACGCGTGGTCCTGCTCGCTCGAGGAGCACAATGAGCATCAAATCGTTCGTTTAAGATGCAAAGCTGCTGGCGGCATCACATCGGCAGAGTTCGAACTTCTGATAGGAATCTGCAGCTCCTATGCTGCTATGAGTACTTGCAACGATTTATGTGGTCCTTTAGGTAATCGGCAATGCATGGAAGCAGGTCGACTTGGATAATTTGAACCATCGCGTTCTATCTTCGCCTCCACATCGCGGATTGTTGTCAAGCCGTGGCGAATGTGCAATGGCGAGTCATACAGCAGAGCAGATGGCTTGCACCGAAGGTGTTGTCATCTGGTCAGGCAGACATGGCACTCGTGAGGCTTGATCTTGACATTACCCATGGCACTCGTGAGGCTTGATCTTAACATTACCCTCCCGTTCGGTGCAAGCCATTGCATGCCGTTTATATACTCGTAAACGTGAACGGGCCTTGTGCCCGTCAGCGATGAACCAACACCGCTCAGCGCCCAGATGTGCAGCACAATGATGGACTTTCTCTTATACAGAAGATTTTGATGACGTTCAGTGTTTCGGAGTTATAATGGATTGCCCCGAGTCGCATGAGCTTATGACAATGTGGTGGAGTCAAGTTTTCGCTTATCACCGCTCAGAGATTATGTTTATGCTGTGAGATTATGCTCAGAGATTAAACATAATCTCTGAGCGGTGATAAGCGAAAACTTGACTCCACCACATTGTCATAAGCTCATGCGACTCGGTGCAATCCATTATAACTCCGAAACACTAAACGTCATTAAAATCGCCTGTATAAGAGAAAGTCCATCGTTGTGCTGACGGTTTTTCGGACATTGCGAATATTTTCGAAGTGCCGATAAGAGGCAGTAGATACGGATGATGCAGGAATGGGTCATCTACGCTGAATTATTCGAAAAGTAGAATGAATGGATGTCGTTCACAGTTTTCTGCATCTCGAACAATAATTGCGGAGGTTTTCACCGATTTATGTCCTATATCATTGTTGTCATTGCTTTCGTTAATGCACATTGTTGACTCCTTTGTTTATTTTTATTACTGAATTTAGAACGTACCCTATAGGGCCCGAGGAAGTTAAGTGTTGAATCAGACAAGGAGAAACCGATTACTGCAAGGAGCACTATTGTCCAATTCAAGCGTAGACATGGCATTCCACCTGAAGTGAAAGTTTAAGCGGCAGAAGTTGCCTAAAACGCTTTTAACTGTGGAAACATTTCCTCGATTTTCATGTCCATATGTGAAGAAAAATAAAGGCATTTTTGCTACGCCTCGATGACGTCGGTTTTGAAATAATGTTGGCAAATACCACAAGGAGAGCATTAAGCGGATTGTCATTATGATGGAGAAGTAGACAGTGGAAAATCACTGCAGAAATTTGAAGTAGACAATCGCACATTATCTTGATAAAGGGGTGGTTCTAAACGGACCGTGTTCACACTCTGCATTTGCAACAATGACAAATTTGGAGATTCGTGACTTCTATAATGCAGTTAGAAATCGTTCTGCGGTCAGAAAAATTTAGTTCATTCTTGGAAAACGCAGAGAACACTTGAAATTTTAAAAAAATCGGGAACACAGTGTGGGTTAACAGTTACCCTTATGAGTCGGTTTAGGTGTGCAAAAAAGGTGGAAAATTGTATTCCGATAGTGAGAGTTAGTAGTTACCTTGGGAATGCGCTCATGAAACTCAAGTTGCCATTGACGGAAGCCCTTCAATAATGTGATATCTTTGTAATATTCACGTAATGCTAGAACAAGAACGGGTGAGATGGACGCTGAGACGCTATAAAAGTTTTATTTAGGAAGAGTAAATTAATGAGAAGCGATCTGTGAGCGCCCACGAACAAGGATAGGCAAATGCGTCAGAGATTGCATGCGTTTCTGAGTAGTGTATTCAACACTCAAACGCGTTTGAGGTTCTCATTTATACGGAGCTCACCAGATAAAGGAGCATGTTTTCTATTGAATTCAACAAGCTGCTGATTAGTTATTTTCCTTGTCAACAGGGATTGATAAAGTACAAAGAAGACTTCTTTCACTGATCGGATTCTGCCTGATATACCTGTTGCGTACCTCCGGAACCTTAGGCAACTAGCGCTTCTGATAGATTTGGAAAAAATTCTGATAAATATCAAGTGAGGAAGAATTTTACAATGTTGTGGAAGGGATTGATCTATGAAATGGAAACTGAAAGACTGTCTGGGTAATATTGCCAATTGAGGAGGTTCACAAACAATGTTTTTCATAAAAATGAGAAACAAAAATTAGTGCATGCATCACTTTAATCGAAATATAGAACGAAACAGAACGGAATGCATGAACTCTCAAACTGCGTCGAGTACAACGCTGACACGCCAGTAACGACGCCTCGGATGTCAAGCAGTTTTCCGGGCCTCGAATGTTGTACACCAGCTAACTGGGAAGAGTACGTTACGATGACAATACTGGGATTTTGAAAAATGTAAATGCTAGCTGTGACAAAGTTGGTATTTCATAGGAGTACTTTGAACCCTTCAAAGCTTGAGATATGGAATCGACTATTTCCTAGTATTTGAAGCTGCTGAAGCCAAACATGGCTTAAATGGATCACGCCGAGCTATTGTAACGAGGCCACTTCACAATTTCTGTTCAGCCGTTGATGGACTTCATTCAGAAGCCCTGCTGCTTGCTGCAATCATGGCAGCTGAAAACAGCGCTTCCTTCCCATTCACACCTCGTAAGAGCATGTGGTGAATTCTTTTCAAAACTTTTGCCTACCCACCAGAAATGACTATTCCAATACGTTTAATTATAACAGAAACCCTCGTCCACGATTTCTACATGTACCCAAAAGGAGCGGTCGACACCATCGCGCGCCATAATCTTTCCTGAAGTTGAGCAGTTCAAGATGAATGAGGATGATGAAGACGCAGCCGAATTTGCAGTAACTATAAATGGGCTGTGAAAAGTTTGCATGATGAACGCCAGAACGGCATAAAATGAGGTATGCTTGGTAGCTTTGAAATGACCTATGCAGGGTGGCGAATACATACGTGTGTCATAAAAAGCTTTCCAGTTTTATACATATATACTAGAATAGTATATATGTTGCAACGACTTCCTAGTAGAAATAGAGCACTAGTTTAGTCTTCTAGTTTTGTTTTTGGCTAGGAAACATTTACAAAATCTGTTTTTGTCCAAGAATGGGAGGCAACATACGATATTTTCGAAAAGTTCTTGAAGTGAGAGGTACCAGTTTCTATTTAAACGTCAATTCGTTTCTTTACGCAATCGTGGGTGGCCCGCAACTAGTCGTCTGGAACAATGCTTCAGATTTGAACACCCTAGCTTCTTTTCCACAACCATATGATTTGAAAACTCCATTTAGATTCAGATTAGGACTGTCTTTGGGCCAAAAGAGAGCCGCCAGCCTCAGAAAGGCGCATTGTGATTTTGGCTTCATGTGCCCAGAGCTCAGTCTCACTGGAGGATGTTGGGATAATTTTAAACAAGGAATCCACTTTTCTTGCTGTGGATCATTTAGCGATAGAATCCTGCTAGAATTCCAGTTTTTCTTTATCAGTAGAAATAAAAAGTCCTGCCTAAGACATCTTTTGGCTTCAATACGTTATAACTTCCAAAAATAGGTAAGCTTCTTTCGATTGTTCTCTGCTTAGGATTATTCGAAGAGCCCTTTTTTATCATCGATCATGGGGGTTTTCAAGTACTTCTGCGATCCAAATCTCCTCATAAGACGAGCGGAGGCAACGTTGAAGTTTTCCGAATATCCTCGCATTTTTTCGTACGACTATGTTTCGCATGATCAATAAGAACTTGTCTCTTTTGATATGATAATTTTGAAGCTTATTTTCTATTCTATTCTATTCTTTCTATTCTATTCTTTTCTATTCTATTTCCTCTTCATGTGCCACCTCACAGCGGTGAAGGGGTGAACGTCACTTTTAGTGATGGCCAACGGCACGAATGGTCACGTAGTACGCGATACTCTGTCGTGTACGGGCGGCTCCGTGTATCCCTGGCTAGGAACATGTGAGTAATCAGACCACCCTATCGGCACAAACAACCAATCCTGTGCCCCAGTCCTCCGCGCGCCGGAGATGCTCTTCTACGACGTCAGAAGAATCCACTTCCGGCGAGGAGCCATCTAATCTCGGAGTTAAACTATCTGGACGTCATTGGATTCGGACTACCGGAAACCCCCACCCACCACGACACGGAAATTGCCTATTCGTCTGCACCTACAACTGTCGTACGATCGCTTCTGAGCAGGATTCTCGGACCCTGTTACACAGAAGCCGCAACATCAAATACGACATCATTGCACTGCAGGAAACGAAAGCAAAACGGAAACCATAAAAAAGACTGACCACAACGAGCTTCTCATCATCGGAGCAAAGGTGGACAGAAGAAACATTGGAGGAGTTGGATTCCTCGTCAATTCGACAGTTCACCACCTAGTAGACTCGTGTAAGATCATCAGTCCACGAATAGCTGTTCTTCGTTTGGAAGTCAAAGACCAAGGAAACATCTCCATCATAAATGGATATGCTCCGACAACTGCGGCAACAGACGAAGAGAAAGAAGCATTCTACGAATTACTTGAAAGGACTGTTAACGACGAAAAGAGCTACTACAAAGTTGTAGTTGGTGACTTCAACGCCACCGTCGGTACCAACGACTGCGACGAATGGAGGCTTGGACCGCATGGATCTTCCCCAAGAAACGACAACGGAATGCGTTTGATAGACTTCCTGTCCGCATGCCGCCTCTTTCATGGGAATTCCATGTTTGAGAAGCCTTCACACCGACGATGGACCTGGGAGAGCCCAAATGGAGAAGTACGTTCGGAGATCGACCATGTTCTCGTGAGCAGACGATGGAGTCTGTTCGACGTCTCCGTGCTTCCTTCGTTTGACACCGGTTCGGATCACCGTCTTGTCCGTGCGAAGCTGACTCTCAAGAAGAAGGTCTTCAAACGTGACACGCATAGACCGGCACCGTTGAGGATTCCGTCATTCAGTTGGAACACGCCATAGAGTCCTATGATTGGAAATGTTATGAAGATCCATCAGAAGACTACGATCTCCTCGTCAGCGGACTGCTGAGGCGTGCTAGCAGCTCGTGTCTAACCACGTCGTCACTCGCTTCGAGACTTGACGCGCGTGCGATGAAACTTCTGGAGCAAAGAAGAGCTGTCAAGCTGGATCCTAACGCCTCCCATCTCGAAAAAGTCACCATCTCCAAGGCATGTCGACTTGCAGTGAAGGAGTCCATACAGGCCTACAGAAGACTGAAACTGTTAGAAGCCGCTCGAAAAGGCTCAAGCATAAAGCGCTGCAAACGAGATCTCTGTGATCAGAAGGCCGTAATGTCAGCGCTAATGGATAAGGACGGAGTAACGCAAACGTCTCGAAGAGCGATTGAAGCCGTCGTTCAAGACTTCTACACGGATTTATTTCGCTCCTCCATCCCTGTCGCAAAATGCGTGGTGCCTCCGGCTGAAGAAGCACCTCCCATTCTGGAGTCAGAAGTCGCTTACGCCATAAGAAGGATGAAGCCAGGTACTGCCCCTGGGCCCGACGGTATTTCTGCCGATCTACTTCGGGCCGGTGGTAGTGCCCTTTGCTCACTCCTCACCAAGCACTTCAATCACTACCTCCGTCTAGGTAGGATTCCGAACGTATGGAAGGAATCGAGGACAGTTTTAATCTTCAAAAAAGGCCAGCGGGAAGACATCGGCAACTACCGACCCGTCAGCCTTCTCTCGGTTGTCTACAAGATCTTCACCAGGATACTGCTTAATCGGATGGAGCGAATCTTGGACGATAATCAGCGCGTAGAGCAAGCAGGGTTCCGCAAGAATTTCTCCTGCATGGACCAAATTCAGACTGTCGCACAGCTCATCGAAAGGAGCCGCGAATATCACATCCCACTTGTCCTTGTCTTCGTGGATTATCGGAAAGCGTTCGACTCGGTGGAAATCAACGCCGTTCTGAACGCTCTTGTGCATGCTGGCGTACCATCGCCCTACGTCTAACTTCTTGACAAATGCTTCTCGAATACGTCTACTACTATCCAGTTGTTCGATCGGAAGCTTACAATTCCTATCGAGAAAGGAGTACGGCAGGGAGACACGATCTCTCCAAAACTATTCACAGCGGCACTTCAGGATGCTATGAAGAACTTGGACTGGGACGCCAAAGGCTACCCCGTGGATGGTAAACGGATCAGCAATCTTCGCTTCGCTGACGATATAGTGCTCATCTCTAACAGCACAGCAGAAGCCGAAGAAATGCTGAGCGAGCTCGATATGGCAGGTAGGAAGATTGGATTGGACATGAATATGTCCAAAACGCAATTTATGGTCAACCAGTGGTGTGACACGGGACTCGTGAAAGTTAAACGGAGTCGCTTTGCAACGAGTTGACTCCTACGTCTATCTGGGACGAGAGCTGAACATGGAGAACGACCTGGCTCCTGAAATTGCCCGCAGGAGACGCGCAGCATGGGCAGCCTTCAGTTCGATCCGCGAAGTCACTGATCAGGTCAAAGATGCCGGCCTAGGGCCTCGATATTCAACGCCTCTGTACTGCCAGCGATGTGTTACGCGACCGAAACCTGGCCTGATAACAAAGCCGTCGCCAAAGCCATGCAAACCACGCATCGTGCTCTGGAGAGATGCTTTCTGAAGACGAGCCTCCGCCAACAACGGCAACAAGGCATACGAAGTTCAGAGCTAAGGGAGAAATCGCAGCTAGCAGATCCACTGCAGTACATGAAGAAGTCAAAATATCGTTGGGCTGGACACCTGCTCCGACGGAAGGACGATAGATGGAGCCTCTGTGTCACAGAATGGCTCCCAAGAGACCATAAGAGACCACTGGGACGACCGCCAACAAGATGGGCAGACTCATTTTCAAAGTCTTTCATAGAACGGAGTCTCCCTCACTGGATGCAAGTTGCTAGAGATCGAGCGGTCTGGAAGAGTTGTGGTCCCCGCTGAGAAGATCTCCAGCTGAAGAAAGGACCATCAAAGTATCAAAGTATCAAAGTAAGTATTTTCTATTTCGTTTGTGTTTACAGACTCTCCGAAATGGTAGTCCGGCCCAGTCATCTTGCTCAAGCTAACATCACCTTGTAGGGCGACGCTCTTAATAATACCCTTGGGTTTCTGTTATTTAGGCAGCACGTGTCATTTGATATTCTAGGAATTGTTTTTTTTTGCTGGTTGCAACACGAGATAACTTGTTTAATAAATATATAATAACTCTAATCTCTCGGCTGTTGACAGCGCGTTTCCAATCACTTCTCAGTTTGCTTTGAGCATCTTCTTCCTCTTGCCACTTCTTCAGATCACCGCGTCTGCAATTAAAGAAAAGCGGAGTTTCGGCAGATTCATCCAGTTCGTCGCGTTGGTCTCTACTTACTCACCAGACGCTTTACGAGTTCAACAGCTGGTGTAGCTGTTGTAGCTGGAGTAACGGTTCGTAAGATATCAGCACTCCTCGTTCCAGAATCATGATCACAGTCGCCAAAAGTGAGCGGCAGTCAGTCCACAACTGATAGGTCGGTTTCGTTGACAGCTGGGTCGTGGCGATCAAGGAATGGTAAAGCACCTAAAATATTGGTTCTGGAACATCATGGAACAGGACAGGATTTCTGGCCAAGACATTAGACGACTACATCGTCTAGTCGACAGCTGTAGTCCTCAAGCGAGCCGATCGTCTGCGCTCCCCTAGCCCTTTCTTTGAACCAGAGGGATTTTGCTTCCAGCACTCAGTCATGACAACAGTGTGAGATGGTAAGCCAGAACCGGCAATGTAGTTAACTTGAAAGCATATTTAGTATTAAAAATGGAATTCTACTTCTAGCACCATTATTACAACATCTACTTACAAAGCATTATTTCCGAAAAACGTACGCGACAGCACAAGCAGAATGGCTAGGTTATGGACCAACATCTTCTGGTATGTAAATCATTCAGTCTTCTAGCGTATTAAGGTGACATTCGTTACCAGGCGTTTTCGCCCCACTCTAGAAAAGAATACTTCAAAAAAGGACGCCTCATCCAACTTCTAGAGTACTTCAAAGAAGACTGTCATCAACTCGTCAGATAACGTAAAAGGTAAAGGTAAAGCTGTCGGCGTTAGTCAACCCCCTAAGTATGCGCCTCTTCATTCTTGTTCCTTTCAAATCGTAGACGCATGGTGAATGCGTATTTGGGCTATACAATGAGCTGCGGGGGTCAACAGCAACACAAGGTCAGTGTCTACCTTTCCAGACAAGCTCGGTACCAAATTACCCGACAATGGAAGGTTGGAAAGCTTGGTTAGCCAGTGCCAGGATCGATCGCTCGACCGTGCTGGTGTCAGCAGCGCCTTTCAGAACTGTCCCTGTGGGCCCTAGCTCGTCGCATAGTGCGCGAAATTGTAATATTAACCCATAACGTACCGAGGCCGTTTCGCGGTGGCTGGCCACTCGGACCGCGCGCGTAGGTCACGCGTGCGCCACCATGTGGCGCACGCGGTCCCTAGGACAAATCTTGTTAACAATTGATGGCATTGCCAGTGTATCGCCAACCACAACTTTGGCGAAAGTGAACCGATCGAAACGAATGAAAGCTGGATGAAAGCTAAGAAAAAAGAAAATTTTCCGGCATGTGTTTGGTGAGGATTGCGCCATGTACTCGACCAAGGCCTCGGATTTTGGACCTGATTGATATTGCATGGGTTATATGCTTGCTCTACTTAGGTCGTAAACAGGTGCGCTCGTATAAAATCAAATATTGCCTAATCAGGGCCTCGTTATGCATCACAAACGGCTCTACACAATAGAACTTCAGGAGGACCCTTCTCTTCCACAAACGTGCGAATCGCTTATACCGGACCTCTCCCAGGCCCAGAAAAAGAAAATGTTTGAGAGATTTCAAATCATTAAACTGATGAAGTAGTAGGCGTCGATCAGTTTACAAAGGATGCACCAACCACTCATCAACTACATAGGACCATGAAGACATTGCAGAAGCAGAACCTCCTAGGTAAAGTTTCAGCGGAATTGGTGGCCCTGGATGGGGCTTCCAGGGTGGTGGCCATGTGCTACACTTGTACCATAGTTTTCACCGGACCAAAGCATGTATCGTGTACTCCGTGGGTGGTCGGTAACATTCCCAACTAAAAAGAACTAATAAAAAAATATTTTGTTGCTATGAAGGGCGTGCGCCACCATGTGGCGCACGTGGTACGTTATGGGTTAAAACGTGTAGGTGTTATGCATGTTTATTTATTTGGAGCCCTGTGACACCGCACAGGGCTTATGGTGTGCGGGTGGGTCTGCCACACATCACATTTACCAGTTGGATTTTCTCGTTACCGCAATCATCTTCAGAGTATTGAAAAGTACCCCGTCCTACGCGTTCTCCATGTCGAGAATTGCCGAGTATCTGATTTTGTGTTTTTTCGGTATTTCTCCATTACCCGCCTGGCCGTGGCTATGGCACCCAACGCGGATTTACTCGGCATGACGCCAAACCAAGCCTCACTGGAACATTTGCCACATCTGTTTCCTGTTTAGAGATCTTTAAAGGTACTTCTAAAGCTTACCATATCTTCTAGGTACTCCGAAATTCACTTATAATATAAGTGAATTATAATATAATTATAATATACCATATAATATATTTAAAATTTGCAACTGGAAACAAGAGTCCGACCAAAGAAAATGAAGTAAGAAACCAAACTATATTAGGGTGTGAGGAAACTATTCGCCGAAATCACAGCAATGTTCAAAACAACACAGTTTTTGAACAACAATTTATTAATCTACTAAATGATTTCCAACTACATCAACAACCTTACTCCAACGTTTCGCCAGACTACGGATCCCCTTAGCGTAAAATTCCCGCGGTCGAGAGGCGAAGAAAGCACTAAAGTCGTTTTCGAGGTGGTCACGATCATCGGAGCGCTTCTGCTCCAGATGATGCTGAAGCGACCGGAACAGGTGATGGTCACAGGCTAGATCTGGGCTGTACGGTGGATGAGGAAGAACTTCCCATCCAAGCTGCACGATTTTACGGGATGTCATCTTAGCGGTGTGGGAGCTCGCGTTATCGTGCGTTATGCGGATATTCTGATAATTGCTGCGTATCTAATCGGCCAATCTCTGCATTTGTGCGCAGTAGATCTCCATGTTTACCGTCGTGTTGTCTGGCATCAGATCAAAGTGGTAGACTCCACCAGACGCAAAGCATTACCTTCCGCTTATAGTTGTCGTCTTTGATGAAGGATTTCGGGCTTTGGTCGTTAGCGCACCATACACGTTTTCGGGTGTGGTTGACGTACTGATCCATTCTTCATCCTCTGTGACTACGTCCAGCCAATTGAAACGGCGCCTCCGAGGGAGCAGTTGAGTACAAATGGTGAAGTGTCTCGTCAGTCAGTTCGTGCGTATAGACTATTGCGACAGTGGCGCAGTGGTAGTGTTCTTGCCTACCAATCGAACGTTTTCGGGTGGGGTTTTGAGTTCGACTCCCGGGTCGGCCACAATTTTTGCCTACCTTGGGGAAGGACGACAATGCGTATAGAGTCCTTTCCTTACTTGGCAGGACTGCAACGTGGGTAGAACACAACGCCCAACCGCCTTATAGACTATTGCGACAGTGGCGCAGTGGTAGTGTTCCTGCCTACCAATCGAACGTTTTCGGGTGGGGTTTTGAGTTCGACTCCCCGGTCGGCCACAATTTTTGCCTACCTTGGGGAAGGACGACAATGCGTATAGAGTCCTTTCCTTACTTGGCAGGACTGCAACGTGGGTAGAACACAACGCCCAACCGCCTTATAGACTATTGCGACAGTGGCGCAGTGGTAGTGTTCCTGCCTACCAATCGAACGTTTTCGGGTGGGGTTTTGAGTTCGACTCCCCGGTCGGCCACAATTTTTGCCTACCTTGGGGAAGGACGACAATGCGTATAGAGTCCTTTCCTTACTTGGCAGGACTGCAACGTGGGTAGAACACAACGCCCAATCGCCTTATAGACTATTGTGACAGTGGCGCAGTGGTAGTGTTCCTGCCTACCAATCGAACGTTTTCGGGTGGGGTTGTGTGTTCGTCTCCCGGGTCGGCCACAATTTTTGCCTACCTTGGGGAAGGACGACGACAATGCGTATAGAGTCCTTTCCTTACTTGGCAGGACTGCAACGTGGGTAGAACACAACGCCCAACCGCCTTATAGACTATTGCGACAGTGGCGCAGTGGTAGTGTTCCTGCCTACCAATCGAACGTTTTCGGGTGGGGTTTTGAGTTCGACTCCCCGGTCGGCCACAATTTTTGCCTACCTTGGGGAAGGACGACAATGCGTATAGAGTCCTTTCCTTACTTGGCAGGACTGCAACGTGGGTAGAACACAACGCCCAACCGCCTTTTATAGACTATTGTGATCGACCAATGGCGCAGTGGTAGTGTTCGGCTGCCTACCAATCGAACGTTTTCGGGTGGTGGGTTTGCCTTATAGTATTGACTCCCGCAGTGGTAGTCGGAACGTTTTCGGGTGGGGTTCACTCCCCAGGTCGGCCATAATTTTGCCTACCTTGGGGAAGGACGACAATGCGTATAGAGTCCTTTCCTTACTTGGCAGGACTGCAACGTGGGTAGAACACAACGCCCAACCGCCTTATAGACTATTGCGACAGTGGCGCAGTGGTAGTGTTCTTGCTTACCAATCGAACGTTTTCGGGTGGGGTTCTAGGTTCGACTCCCGGGTCGGCCATAGTTTTTGCCCACTTTAGGAAAGTTCGACAATGCGTATAGAGTCCTTTCCTTACTTGGCAGGACTGCAACGTGGGTAGAACACAACGCCCAACCGCCTTATAGACTATTGCGACAGTGGCGCAGTGGTAGTGTTCCTGCCTACCAATCGAACGTTTCCGGGTGGGGTTTTGAGTTCGACTCCCCGGTCGGCCACAATTTTTGCCTACCTTGGGGAAGGACGACAATGCGTATAGAGTCCTTTCCTTACTTGGCAGGACTGCAACGTGGGTAGAACACAACGCCCAACCGCCTTATAGACTATTGCGACAGTGGCGCAGTGGTAGTGTTCCTGCCTACCAATCGAACGTTTTCGGGTGGGGTTTTGAGTTCGACTCCCCGGTCGGCCACAATTTTTGCCTACCTTGGGGAAGGACGACAATGCGTATAGAGTCCTTTCCTTACTTGGCAGGACTGCAACGTGGGTAGAACACAACGCCCAACCGCCTTACAGACTATTGCGACAGTGGCGCAGTGGTAGTGTGCCTGCCTACCAATCGAACGTTTCCGGGTGGGACTTTGAGTTCGACTCCCCGGTCGGCCACAATTTTCCCCTACCTTGGGGAAGGACGACAATGCGTATAGAGTCCTTTCCTTTCTTGGCAGGACTGCAACGTGGGTAGAACACAACGCCCAACCGCCTTATAGACTATTGCGACAGTGGCGCAGTGGTAGTGTTCCTGCCTACCAATCGAACGTTTTCGGGTGGGGTTTTGAGTTCGACTCCCCGGTCGGCCACAATTTTTGCCTACCTTGGGGAAGGACGACAATGCGTATAGAGTCCTTTCCTTACTTGGCAGGACTGCAACGTGGGTAGAACACAACGCCCAACCGCCTTATAGACTATTGCGACAGTGGCGCAGTGGTAGTGTTCTTGCTTACCAATCGAACGTTTTCGGGTGGGGTTTTAGTTCGACTCCCCGGTCGGCCACAATTTTTGCCTACCTTGGGGAAGGACGACAATGCGTATAGAGTCCTTTCCTTACTTGGCAGGACTGCAACGTGGGTAGAACACAACGCCCAACCGCCTTATAGACTATTGCGACAGTGGCGCAGTGGTAGTGTTCCTGCCTACCAATCGAACGTTTTCGGGTGGGGTTTTGAGTTCGACTCCCCGGTCGGCCACAATTTTTGCCTACCTTGGGGAAGGACGACAATGCGTATAGAGTCCTTTCCTTACTTGGCAGGACTGCAACGTGGGTAGAACACAACGCCCAACCGCCTTATAGACTATTGCGACAGTGGCGCAGTGGTAGTGTTCCTGCCTACCAATCGAACGTTTTCGGGTGGGGTTTTGAGTTCGACTCCCCGGTCGGCCACAATTTTTGCCTACCTTGGGGAAGGACGACAATGCGTATAGAGTCCTTTCCTTACTTGGCAGGACTGCAACGTGGGTAGAACACAACGCCCAACCGCTTTATACACTATTGTGACCATGTCGCAGTGGTAGTGTTCTTGCTTACCAATCGAACGTTGGTAGAACACAACGCCCAACCGCCTTTCCTTATAGACTATTGCGACTATTGTGACAGTGCGCAGTGGTAGTGTTCCTGCCTACCAATCGAACGTTTTCGGGTGGGGTTTTGAGTTCGACTCCCCGGTCGGCCACAATTTTTGCCTACCTTGGGGAAGGACGACAATGCGTATAGAGTCCTTTCCTTACTTGGCAGGACTGCAACGTGGGTAGAACACAACGCCCAACCGCCTTATAGACTATTGCGACAGTGGCGCAGTGGTAGTGTTCCTGCCTACCAATCGAACGTTTTCGGGTGGGGTTTTGAGTTCGACTCCCCGGTCGGCCACAATTTTTGCCTACCTTGGGGAAGGACGACAATGCGTATAGAGTCCTTTCCTTACTTGGCAGGACTGCAACGTGGGTAGAACACAACGCCCAACCGCCTTTTATAGACTATTGTGACCATGTCGCAGTGGTAGTGTTCCTGCCTACCAATCGAACGTTTTCGGGTGGGGTTTTGAGTTCGACTCCCCGGTCGGCCACAATTTTTGCCTACCTTGGGGAAGGACGACAATGCGTATAGAGTCCTTTCCTTACTTGGCAGGACTGCAACGTGGGTAGAACACAACGCCCAACCGCCTTATAGACTATTGCGACAGTGGCGCAGTGGTAGTGTTCCTGCCTACCAATCGAACGTTTCCGGGTGGGGTTTTGAGTTCGACTCCCCGGTCGGCCACAATTTTTGCCTACCTTGGGGAAGGACGACAATGCGTATAGAGTCCTTTCCTTACTTGGCAGGACTGCAACGTGGGTAGAACACAACGCCCAACCGCCTTATAGACTATTGCGACAGTGGCGCAGTGGTAGTGTTCCTGCCTACCAATCGAACGTTTTCGGGTGGGGTTTTGAGTTCGACTCCCCGGTCGGCCACAATTTTTGCCTACCTTGGGGAAGGACGACAATGCGTATAGAGTCCTTTCCTTACTTGGCAGGACTGCAACGTGGGTAGAACACAACGCCCAACCGCCTTATAGACTATTGCGACAGTGGCGCAGTGGTAGTGTTCCTGCCTACCAATCGAACGTTTTCGGGTGGGGTTTTGAGTTCGACTCCCCGGTCGGCCACAATTTTTGCCTACCTTGGGGAAGGACGACAATGCGTATAGAGTCCTTTCCTTACTTGGCAGGACTGCAACGTGGGTAGAACACAACGCCCAACCGCCTTATAGACTATTGCGACAGTGGCGCAGTGGTAGTGTTCTTGCTTACCAATCGAACGTTTTCGGGTGGGGTTCTAGGTTCGACTCCCCGGTCGGCCACAATTTTTGCCTACCTTGGGGAAGGACGACAACGCGTATAGATTCCTTTCCTTACTTGGCAGGACTGCAACGTGGGTAGAACACAACGCCCAACCGCCTTACAGACTATTGCGACAGTGGCGCAGTGGTGAGTGGTAGTGTTCTTGCCTACCAATCGAACGTTTTCGGGTGGGGTTTTGAGTTCGACTCCCCGGTCGGCCACAATCGAACGTTTTCGGGTGGTGGGTAGCACACAACCCCCAACCGCTTTATACACTATTGTGTGTTCTTGCTTACCAATCGAAGGTCTTCGGGTATTTCAAGTTCGTCTACCGGGTCGGCCACAATTTTTGCCTACCTTGGGGAAGGACGACAATGCGTATAGAGTCCTTTCCTTACTTGGCAGGACTGCAACGTGGGTAGAACACAACGCCCAACCGCCTTATAGACTATTGCGACAGTGGCGCAGTGGTAGTGTTCCTGCCTACCAATCGAACGTTTTCGGGTGGGGTTTTGAGTTCGACTCCCCGGTCGGCCACAATTTTTGCCTACCTTGGGGAAGGACGACAATGCGTATAGAGTCCTTTCCTTACTTGGCAGGACTGCAACGTGGGTAGAACACAACGCCCAACCGCCTTATAGACTATTGCGACAGTGGCGCAGTGGTAGTGTTCCTGCCTACCAATCGAACGTTTTCGGGTGGGGTTTTGAGTTCGACTCCCCGGTCGGCCACAATTTTTGCCTACCTTGGGGAAGGACGACAATGCGTATAGAGTCCTTTCCTTACTTGGCAGGACTGCAACGTGGGTAGAACACAACGCCCAACCGCCTTATAGACTATTGCGACAGTGGTAGTGTTCCTGCCTACAACGTTTTCGGGTGGGGTTCTGAGTTCGACTCCCCGGTGGTTTTTGCAAAGCGTATAGAGCCCTTTCCTTACTTGGCAGGACTGCAACGTGGGTAGAACACAACGCCCAACCGCCTTATAGACTATTGCGACAGTGCGCAGTGGTACCAAATCGAACGTTTTCGGGTGGGGTTTTGAGTTCGACTCCCGGTCGGCCACAATTTTTGCCTACCTTGGGGAAGGACGACAATGCGTATAGAGTCCTTTCCTTACTTGGCAGGACTGCAACGTGGGTAGAACACAACGCCCAACCGCCTTATAGACTATTGCGACAGTGGCGCAGTGGTAGTGTTCCTGCCTACCAATCGAACGTTTTCGGGTGGGGTTTTGGTTCGACTCCCCGGTCGGCCACAATTTTTGCCTACCTTGGGGAAGGACGACAATGCGTATAGAGTCCTTTCCTTACTTGGCAGGACTGCAACGTGGGTAGAACACAACGCCCAACCGCCTTATAGACTATTGCGACAGTGGCGCAGTGGTAGTGTTCTTGCCTACCAATCGAACGTTTTCGGGTGGGGTTCTGAGTTCGACTCCCCGGTCGGCCACAATTTTTGCCTACCTTGGGGAAGGACGACAATGCGTATAGAGTCCTTTCCTTACTTGGCAGGACTGCAACGTGGGTAGAACACAACGCCCAACCGCCTTATAGACTATTGCGACAGTGGCGCAGTGGTAGTGTTCTTGCTTACCAATCGAACGTTTTCGGGTGGGGTTCTGAGTTCGACTCGGTCGGCCACAATTTTTGCCTACCTTTCGGAAGGACGACAATGGTATAGACAATGCGTATAGAGTCCTTTCCTTTCTTGGCAGGACTGCAACGTGGGTAGAACACAACACTGCAACGTGGGTAGCACACAACCCCCAACCGCTTTATACACTATTGTGACCATGTCGCAGTGGTAGTGTTCTTGCCTACCAATCGAACGTTTTCGGGTGGGGTTTTGAGTTCGACTACCGGGTCGGCCACAATTCTTGCCCACTTTGGGGAAGGACGACAATGCGTATAGAGTCCTTTCCTTACTTGGCAGGACTGCAACGTGGGTAGAACACAACGCCCAACCGCCTTATAGACTATTGCGACAGTGGCGCAGTGGTAGTGTTCCTGCCTACCAATCGAACGTTTTCGGGTGGGGTTTTGAGTTCGACTCCCCGGTCGGCCACAATTTTTGCCTACCTTGGGGAAGGACGACAATGCGTATAGAGTCCTTTCCTTACTTGGCAGGACTGCAACGTGGGTAGAACACAACGCCCAACCGCCTTATAGACTATTGCGACAGTGGCGCAGTGGTAGTGTTCCTGCCTACCAATCGAACGTTTCCGGGTGGGGTTTTGAGTTCGACTCCCCGGTCGGCCACAATTTTTGCCTACCTTGGGGAAGGACGACAATGCGTATAGAGTCCTTTCCTTTCTTGGCAGGACTGCAACGTGGGTAGAACACAACGCCCAACCGCCTTATAGACTATTGCGACAGTGGCGCAGTGGTAGTGTTCCTGCCTACCAATCGAACGTTTTCGGGTGGGGTTTTGAGTTCGACTCCCCGGTCGGCCACAATTTTTGCCTACCTTGGGGAAGGACGACAATGCGTATAGAGTCCTTTCCTTACTTGGCAGGACTGCAACGTGGGTAGAACACAACGCCCAACCGCCTTATAGACTATTGCGACAGTGGCGCAGTGGTAGTGTTCCTGCCTACCAATCGAACGTTTTCGGGTGGGGTTTTGAGTTCGACTCCCCGGTCGGCCACAATTTTTGCCTACCTTGGGGAAGGACGACAATGCGTATAGAGTCCTTTCCTTACTTGGCAGGACTGCAACGTGGGTAGAACACAACGCCCAACCGCCTTATAGACTATTGCGACAGTGGCGCAGTGGTAGTGTTCTTGCTTACCAATCGAACGTTTTCGGGTGGGGTTCTAGGTTCGACTCCCGGGTCGGCCACAATTTTTGCCTACCTTGGGGAAGGACGACAATGCGTATAGAGTCCTTTCCTTTCTTGGCAGGACTGCAACGTGGGTAGAACACAACGCCCAACCGCCTCATAGACTATTGCGACAGTGGCGCAGTGGTAGTGTTCCTGCCTACCAATCGAACGTTTTCGGGTGGGGTTTTGAGTTCGACTCCCCGGTCGGCCACAATTTTTGCCTACCTTGGGGAAGGACGACAATGCGTATAGAGTCCTTTCCTTACTTGGCAGGACTGCAACGTGGGTAGAACACAACGCCCAACCGCCTTATAGACTATTGCGACAGTGGCGCAGTGGTAGTGTTCTTGCTTACCAATCGAACGTTTTCGGGTGGGGTTAGTGAGTTCGACTCTCCCGGGTCGGCCACAATTTTTGCCTACCTTGGGGAAGGACGACAATGCGTATAGAGTCCTTTCCTTTCTTGGCAGGACTGCAACGTGGGTAGAACACAACGCCCAACCGCCTTATAGACTATTGTGACCATGTCGCAGTGGTAGTGATCTTGCTTACCAATCGAACGTTTTCGGGTGGGGTTCTAGGTTCGACTCACGGGTCGGCCACAATTTTTGCCTACCTTGGGGAAGGACGACAATGCGTATTGAGTCCTTTCCTTACTTGGCAGGACTGCAACGTGGGTAGAACACAACGCCCAACCGCCTTATAGACTATTGCGACAGTGGCGCAGTGGTAGTGTTCCTGCCTACCAATCGAACGTTTTCGGGTGGGGTTTTGAGTTCGACTCCCGGTCGGCCACAATTTTTGCCTACCTTGGGGAAGGACGACAATGCGTATAGAGTCCTTTCCTTACTTGGCAGGACTGCAACGTGGGTAGAACACAACGCCCAACCGCCTTATAGACTATTGCGACAGTGGCGCAGTGGTAGTGTTCCTGCCTACCAATCGAACGTTTTCGGGTGGGGTTTTGAGTTCGACTCCCCGGTCGGCCACAATTTTTGCCTACCTTGGGGAAGGACGACAATGCGTATAGAGTCCTTTCCTTACTTGGCAGGACTGCAACGTGGGTAGAACACAACGCCCAACCGCCTTATAGACTATTGCGACAGTGGCGCAGTGGTAGTGTTCCTGCCTACCAATCGAACGTTTTCGGGTGGGGTTTTGAGTTCGACTCCCCGGTCGGCCACAATTTTTGCCTACCTTGGGGAAGGACGACAATGCGTATAGAGTCCTTTCCTTACTTGGCAGGACTGCAACGTGGGTAGAACACAACGCCCAACCGCCGCCTTATAGACTATTGCGACAGTATTGCGACATGTCGCAGTGGTAGTGTTCCTGCCTACCAATCGAACGTTTTCGGGTGGGGTTTTCGACTTCGACTCCCCGGTCGGCCACAATTTTTGCCTACCTTGGGGAAGGACGACAACGCGTATAGATTCCTTTCCTTTTTGCCCACTTGGGGAAGGACGACAATGCGTATAGATTCTTGGCAGGACTGCAACGTGGGTAGAACGCAACGCCCAACTGCTTAATAGACTATTGTGACAGTGGCGCAGTGGTAGTGTTCTTGCTTACCAATCGAACGTTTTCGGGTATTTTGAGTTCGTCTCCCGGGTCGGCCACAATTTTTGCCTACCTTGGGGAAGGACGACAATGCGTATAGAGTCCTTTCCTTACTTGGCAGGACTGCAACGTGGGTAGAACACAACGCCCAACCGCCTTATAGACTATTGCGACAGTGGCGCAGTGGTAGTGTTCCTGCCTACCAATCGAACGTTTTCGGGTGGGGTTTTGAGTTCGACTCCCCGGTCGGCCACAAATTTTGCCCACTTTGGGAAAGTACGACAATGCGCACAGAGTCCTTTCCTTCCTTGGCAGAACTGCAACGTGGGTAGCACACAACCCCCAACCGCTTTATACACTATTGTGACCATGGCGCAGTGGTAGTGTTCTTGCTTACGGAAGGACGACAATGCGTATAGAGTCCTTCCTTTCTTGGCAGGACCAATCGAACGTTTTCGGGTGGGGTTTTGTGTTCGACTCCCGGTCGGCCACAATTTTTGCCTACCTTGGGGAAGGACGACAATGCGTATAGAGTCCTTTCCTTTTTGGCAGGACTGCAACGTGGGTAGAACACAACGCCCAACCGCCTTATAGACTATTGCGACAGTGGCGCAGTGGTAGTGTTCTTGCTTACCAATCGAACGTTTCCGGGTGGGGTTTTGAGTTCGACTCCCGGGTCGGCCACAATTTTTGCCTACCTTGGGGAAGGACGACAATGCGTATAGAGTCCTTTCCTTGTTTGGCAGGACTACAACGTGGGTAGAACACAACGCTCAACCGCCTTATAGACTATTGTGACAGTGGCGCAGTGGTAGTGTTCTTGCCTACCAATCGAACGTTTTCGGGTGGGGTTGTGTGTTCGTCTCCCGGGTCGGCCACAATTTTTGCCTACCTTGGGGAAGGACGACAATGCGTATAGAGTCCTTTCCTTACTTGGCAGGACTGCAACGTGGGTAGAACACAACGCCCAACCGCCTTATAGACTATTGCGACAGTGGCGCAGTGGTAGTGTTCCTGCCTACCAATCGAACGTTTCCGGGTGGGGTTTTGAGTTCGACTCCCCGGTCGGCCACAATTTTTGCCTACCTTGGGGAAGGACGACAATGCGTATAGAGTCCTTTCCTTACTTGGCAGGACTGCAACGTGGGTAGAACACAACGCCCAACCGCCTTATAGACTATTGCGACAGTGGCGCAGTGGTAGTGTTCCTGCCTACCAATCGAACGTTTTCGGGTGGGGTTTTGAGTTCGACTCCCCGGTCGGCCACAATTTTTGCCTACCTTGGGGAAGGACGACAATGCGTATAGAGTCCTTTCCTTACTTGGCAGGACTGCAACGTGGGTAGAACACAACGCCCAACCGCCTTATAGACTATTGCGACAGTGGCGCAGTGGTAGTGTTCCTGCCTACCAATCGAACGTTTTCGGGTGGGGTTTTGAGTTCGACTCCCCGGTCGGCCACAATTTTTGCCTACCTTGGGGAAGGACGACAATGCGTATAGAGTCCTTTCCTTTCTTGGCAGGACTGCAACGTGGGTAGAACACAACGCCCAACCGCCTTATAGACTATTGTGACCATGTCGCAGTGGTAGTGATCTTGCTTACCAATCGAACGTTTTCGGGTGGGGTTCTAGGTTCGACTCCCGGGTCGGCCACAATTTTTGCCTACCTTGGGGAAGGACGACAATGCGTATAGAGTCCTTTCCTTGTTTGGCAGGACTACAACGTGGGTAGAACGCAACGCTCAACCGCCTCATAGACTATTGCGACAGTGGCGCAGTGGCAGTGTTCCTGCCTACCAATCGAACGTTTCCGGGTGGGGTTTTGAGTTCGACTCCCCGGTCGGCCACAATTTTTGCCTACCTTGGGGAAGGACGACAATGCGTATAGAGTCCTTTCCTTACTTGGCAGGACTGCAACGTGGGTAGAACACAACGCCCAACCGCCTTATAGACTATTGCGACAGTGGCGCAGTGGTAGTGTTCCTGCCTACCAATCGAACGTTTTCGGGTGGGGTTTTGAGTTCGACTCCCCGGTCGGCCACAATTTTTGCCTACCTTGGGGAAGGACGACAATGCGTATAGAGTCCTTTCCTTTCTTGGCAGGACTGCAACGTATATGGATAGCGAAGATTATCAGGATGCGCTAAAAGAACACCTTCTCCCTTATTTGAGACGATTTCATAGGCAAAATCTTATCTTCCAGCGAGACAATGTTCCCATACACGTGTCGAGGTCAACTATGAGTTGGTTTCACTCCAACAGAATTCGACTTTTATCGTGGCCCAGCTGTTCTCCAGATCTGAACTCGATGGAAAACTTGTGAGCATTCTCGTTCTCAATGTTCACAAGAACGGCACCACTTACACCTCAGTTTCTGATCTGAAGAACGCCATTCTTGGTGCTTGGGCTGATGCAGAGCAAACTATTCTTGATAATCTTATCCGAAGTATGCCACATAGAATGTTTGATGTTTTTATAACAAAGGTAATGTAACAAAGTACTATACTTAACTTGAATGCACATATTTTTAAAAAGAGACAGTTTTTGAATGAAGTGAACCTATAATTTTGCACCGTTCATTGTCTCTGATTTTTCAATAAAAAAGTGTAGTATCTTACAATGATAAGACATCCCGCTCAGAACTTTTATATCTAGGTTTTCGATGGTGAGGAATATTCCCCTCAATAGGTTCTTTGAACACTTGTGGACAAATCGCGGGGTGAACCTATAATTTTGCACCGGGATGTATACAGTACCGGACGTGTCTTTCGGTCAAAAGCCGAAGACGCCGGCAAAAACCGCTCCAAAGCCCAAAGTTATTCAATGAATAATCCTTTGAGAAACCTTGTTGAAACTCAATAATTTGTAAAAATATGCGCATATTTGAGCTCAGTAGCTCGAGCTTTATCGTCTGGTGTATAAATTATCTAAACCTGAAAATGTTTTCAAAATATTGATCTTTTGCGTATCCCTCGTCTCCATCGACCGCCTCGTCGTTGACTGTGGCGCCAACAGGGGGCCCCGTCAACGACGAGGCCAACGGGAGGCCTCGCGTGGCAGCTTCTTCGAGCCACCCCGTGGAGGCTCCCATTCCTGGCTCGGTGCAGCAAGCGC
>CP130734.1:26641714-26719084 GCA_030553155.1 Nippostrongylus brasiliensis
AGAAGTCCAACGATCTTCCACATATATCTTAATTTGGTCCTTTTCCAAAGAAATTAATTCGGAAAGTTAAGGTGTGGCAAATGTTCAACTGAAAGGTTTATTATACAACCCAATAAAATGATCGTCCTGGCTTTTTCTCTTCGGGTATGGTATTCCTTCCTGATAATACACAGCTAGGTAAATCTTACACAATCATACGTGTAACTTAATTACACACATAGAAGTCAAAAATTCAAATTTTGATGGTGAAAGGCTTCCTTCGCCATTGGATAGATCACGCTCTTCTGATTCCGACCATCTGTTTAATTCGATACAAATAATTCCAAAGCGATTTATGGAATGTGAACGGTAAAACGGTTTATATTATTTATATAGCATTTTGGCGGATGTTTAACGACATTACAGTAGTTTACAGCAAACGGTAATAAAAACGCAAATAAATAAAAAACACAAGCGCCCGGCACATCCTTGAGAACTGATTAAAACGACCATGTGACCCGACCATGAAACGGACCTTGATTTCTCTAGTAACCACTGAGCTTTGTCTTCTTTGAATTGTTCCACCTTTCTAGTGAGCACCTCGATGAACTGCGTTTGGTTTTCGTTCATCATTTTCAAATCGTTCACCTTAACATGTATACATATAAGAAAAATGCTCAAGTCACAAAAAGCCAGGTATAAAACGAAATAGTGTTATCTTTGCAGCTCATGAAAAGATCGAACTTAAATTTTTGAAAAACTCGTATTTTTGGGAAACCAACCGCATTTTTATGCTCCGACTCAATCCGTTTCAGTTGTTCGTTGAGGCTTCGGTTAACTGCTGTGAGTCGGTCGATTTCTGCATTTTGAGTTAAGTTGCTGAAATATAGAGTGTAAATACATAATTTAAGTAATGACTTTTGTAGGAAGATTGATTTTGTATATTTTTTAACCGGAGCCTTCCCTTTTCTTGAAAAAAAGTCAAGCAAACAAAGAAAAGCAGGAATAAATGAATGTGGATTACCGAAGGTTTTAGACCGCCCTCAAAATACAATAATTTTATCGAACAATGAAAGGAAGTTAATCGATCAAATTAAGAGAAAGGGGTCTCTTGATTCGTGTCAAACCTACCGTACCTTTTTGGAAAATCGAATATTTTAGAGAAGAACCTGTCGTTCTCTTTCGTTTCCAGACGACGAGTGAGGTCTTCTACCTTCGCTCTCATCTCTTCATAGAGATAATCGACTTTCTCCTTTGCAATATCGAGTTTTTCCTTCTGAACGAATCATAATACTCGTAAAACAGCATTTTAAACATGATAAGGTCACGTAATATGAGATATTCAGCATTATAACACATTGGCTGATGTAATAAGAGATATTTTGTCTTTGGAAACATTTCTTTTGAAGTGATCCCTCTTCAAGTTCGTCGAAAAAGTCAGAAAAAAAATCAGCTGTTCCGTGAGAAAACGAATGCATAAGTAAATTTATAATCAAAAGATAAAGTCGTGAGATTCTAGTTTTATTACCACGTTTTTGCGGGTTACTATAAAATTCACGAGAACTAGAAGTTGTAATGGTCGTGCTAGAGTCACCGCACAAATCGCGGCTCGGGTAGGATTCGAACTCAGGGCTATCCGTTACACTGTGTGTTAGACCGCAACGTCACTGAGACGACGTCGTTTTTCTTTTTTCCCATCTTTTTCTTTTTTTCCCAACTGGAAGTAAAAGATTCCTAACTGGGAGTAAACGCCACCTGGCTTAAGGAAGGTGCTGGAGGAACACAAATGACCGACGCAGTTGGCGAGGGAGCCGATGGCTCACTAGTGTAGTGGTGTAATGCACAGTGCCCCGGAAAGGGTTGAGAAGCGATTTCGAATCACGCCTAAGCCACCACTTTTGCGATGATCCTAGCACCACCACTACAACAAAAGATAAAGTCGTTGTTATTAGCTGCTGGGCTGCATAAATACCATAAATGCATAAATTTCTTCTACGAAAGAATTAGAAAAAACCTCTGAAGTGATACGGTACAGCTGTTCGGAGAGAGAAGTGACTGTCTCCTGAAGGCTGACGTTGATTTCTTCTGCTGCAGATCGAGCAGATGTCAGAGCACGCATCTGAATGTGAAAAATAAGAGAGAAATATACATAATTGGCAACGTGAGGTCTTTAGCAAAACTGTCAATCTCACCGTTTGCTGATTCTTTTCAATCTCCTCGGTTTTGTCTTTGATTTCTGCTCTCAGCTGCTCGATGAGGTTCTTGTTTTCTTCGTTTTTCTCCTTGGAACTTGTTGACAGCCTGAGTGGGATTTTTGAAGGAGTGCTAGTTATAGAAAGAGTTCCGCTTAACAAAAACCCACATTTCTAAACTATTCAGCAGGCTGAGACACTCCTCGTTCTTTCTGTGAAGGTCGGCGTTCAGTGTTGCTCGTGCCTCTTGTTCAACTGAAAGCGATAGCTCCAGCTGAAATATTCCTTTTCATTCCATGATGTTTCGCATCGCCTGTGGTGCAGTGCTACAGTACCGGACGCGCCGCAACGATAAAACGGCGGCAGCGGCGCCTCGGAGCGCCGAAACCCGCCGTTTCTGAATAACTTCTTTAAAAATGGTTTATTTGGAAAAATAAGTATGTATTCGAGCTCAGCAGCTTGAGCTCTATGCATCCATATACACTTTTCCCAAATTCGTAAAACTTGATTTTAGTCGATTTTTTTGACCCCTCGATTTTCGGATCCCGCTGCCGCTTCCGTCCCTCGCTTGGTGACTCACCACCGACTTGGCTCCGCCCCCTCCTCGCCGACTATATAAACGCGGCCCTCGTTGCACCGCCTAGGCGCCGCCTCCTCCTCGCCGCCTATAAATGTGCGGCGCGTCTTTCCCTGGCGTCCCAAGCTAAGGGTTGGGGGCCCCACGGGGTGGCTCGGAGGAGTTACCCTGCGGGGCCCCCCGTTGGACGTGGGATGCAAATGAACTGTGGTTGACTCCTCTCGGGTCACCACGGGTGGACACCGAAACGGCGCATTTCGCCGCTCCGGAGTGCCGCTACCGCCGCTTTATCGTTGCGGCGCGTCCGGTACTGTAGGAGGCGCCACTGACGCGCCACACAGGCCAGCGATCGATCCTCGCTCGGGCCGTCCACGCCTTCATGAGTTTCAGGTTAACTTTTACAGCGGCTGACCAGTGGAAACAATAACTATCACAAACTGAGGTAAGCCTGTGCTCCAATCGGGGTCAATTTCGGATTTTGCCGCGTGCTGTTTAATAACGCCACGGTTCAGAGCTTAAGTAATAGATCATGCGCACAAATTACCCTCTGGTAGTGATCCTTAGCTCATTCTTTGATTCGTTTTAACTTTGACTTTTCAAATTGATTTTAGACATAACCGTAGTAGATGTAAGTTTTAGTTTACCACCCGAGCGAGTGCAAATCACTTTACATATTAGGTTGTTCGGCAAGAAATGCACTTTGAGACTGTTGAATTTGTCCATTTATTTCTCTCCTTCTATGCAAGATATTTTTTGAATCAGCTTCATCTATTAGAAGAAAAACTATACTGTAGAGTCTATGTCTGCTTCGTTTTGTTGAAGAAAAAAAGTTGAACGACGCAGATTATTTAGAATGGACAAAATTTTTCCTCGTCGCTTTGAAAATAGCGGTTTCTTCGACTACATTTTTACATCAGATGTGAAATGGATCTGCTTCGGATCGTTTTTTTCACGGTAGGTCAAACGTCAAAACTGTTATAAACTATTATAATAGAAAAATAAGCTTTTGACCAGAATCGAACAACAAAAAGGGCTTGAAGCTTCAACGACGCAACATGAAAACGACAATGGTTAGATGTCGGTGTCCAAAACGGGGAATCTTCCGCAAAAAGGAGATGCTTCGAGTTTGGGGGAGCCGCTAAGGTTGATGTATTATACTTTGAAGTCCTACAATGGATCAAACAGTTACGCCGGACAGCAAAGATCAGTAGTATAGCGTGGATCAAGGGCTTCGTCGCCGAGGTGTCAGAAGAGGTTTTGGTAAACACCTCGGCTAGGTTATTCGCAAAACACTGACATCGGACGGGTCAGTGTTTTGCGAATAACCTAGCATCTCCAAATATCTAAGTCAAAAATTTCGTCTATAAACCACTAAACAAAAAAGCGGCAAATAGCGCTCCTCCAATAAAAGAATTTATTGTCGCCTGGTACGGTTTTGCAATAGCAACACGTGTCGCCATAATCATTTTGGAAAGAGAAGAGGAATTGGGCTCTAAACTTCTGTCTGAGGCGTTATGCAGCACTGACCTGGAACTAAAGTCCAACTCTGGCTATTCACCTACTTTGAGTCCCACCCGACCGAGTTCACTGACAGAGAAATCCATTCTGCGGGAAAATGTTGGCAACAAGTCATTGATAGTAATGGAGATTATTTTCTGAATCAATCTTGTTTTGTTTCGCTTTTATAATAATTTTTTTCACTTGTTTCCGAACACCCTAACAAACTTACCTAACTTTCGAGTGTAGGTCTCGTTTTGCGTCTAATTTTTTTGTAGTATTATATTATTTATCATTTGAATTTTCGCCCAGCCCCACCATCACTTTATCGGTTTATTTTTCACGGTAGCTCAAACGTCAGGTGCGCTAAACTATTATAATGGAAAAAATAAGCTTTTGACCAGAATCGAACGATAAAACGGGCTTGAAGCAGTGTCTTGGGCTTATTCGACTATTGAGCCGTAGCTACCAAGCAATTCCATTGGGACCATTCCTTTCGGTATATGTATGAGACCATCTCAAGGGTGGATGCTTCGAACTGGAATCTAAAAATCAACTACGTAGTGAACGGATCTCTCTACGCTTGGAATTCAGTAGGGTGGTAGAAGTGAAGGGCAGACCATATCAGAGCGATGCCATTTTTGCTATCGCTTTCTTATTAGCACCTTCTGCTACCTAGCTGGAAGAGAATGACTAATCACTTATCTTATGCAGCTATCACATCTGATGAGTCGGTTAACAACACGGTTCGAAATCGAAATACCATACATACCTTTGTTTCGAATGATAATGGCATCCAACAAAAGGTAGAGGTAAAGGGTAAAGGTATCGGCATTGATCAGTCTCTAAGGACGCGCCGCCGCATTCGTGTTCAATTCGGAGTTGAAGAGGCACGGTGAACGCGTATTTGGCTTGAGCAATGACCTTCGTTGGCCACCCGCCAAGTCAGGGTGTTTGCCACCCCAGACAAGTATGGTACCAATTTACCCGGAGGGATGGAATGGATGGTCAGTCCGGCCGGGATCGATCGTTCGACCGTGCAGGTGTCAGTAGCTATCAAGCTTGTTAATGGCCTAACGTTCCGACTTGAACATCGTGCTCAGAGTCCTATGTTTTGTAAGGAAACTTATTTCGTGGATTGTTTTACAGTTACAATTTCTAGCAAGCATAACTTGCCTCAATGTCCAAAAATTTGGTGGGCCATTAATAAACTTGATCCACTTACGAACCTTGTTCCGCACAACAGCATACGAAATTTATGTTAACAAACAACACAACTAACTAACTAACATAACTAACTTAACTTGTAATAAACTCCTGCCGAGGTTTCAAGAAGAGGGAACTCGAAGGATTCTAGATCATATTGCGACGTAAGAACCTACGGTTTTGATGTTTTCGTCTTTCTCCTCCGAGATAGCTTCTGCCTCATCAAGCCTTCCGGAAAGTTCGCCGACTTCATCGAAGAGTCTCCTTCTTTCGCTTTTCAAACTGAAAAAAACTCTCGATAACATCGGCTTTCAATCGATCGTTAAAAAATTAGGAAGTACCGCAACCTTTCAAGTTCTTGTTGCATCTCCTGCACGTCGGACGTTCGGAGATCACAATCCGCGCAACCATTTGTCCCATTTACCATGCCAGGTATCATTCAACTTCTGGAATTTTCAAAGTGAAAATGATCTGAAAGCCGTAACGCTAGCAAAAGACGAATGGATATAGAGGAAAGGCAACAAATTCAGCAGATCGTGGTTTATCAGTCAAAGCACTTGAAAGACGGAAATTGATACAAAAATTATCTGATTTTCAAACAAATGGTGGAATGAGCGAGAGCTTCAACAACAGTAGAGAAGATGGGGTGTTATACATATTCCCATCGCATAGTGCGTAGATACGAACGTGGCTTCACTTCTTGTAGCGACTCTAGTGAAGGAAGAGTAACAGCATATCAGAGGTAGGCACGTTTTTTGGTAGCTTTACCACATATCTATGAGATCTTGCTTTATATTTTGCTTGGATCACTTCAATATTCGTGAATTTTTACAGAATCTGATTCCACTGTGTTTACAATTTGGCAGCAACCGCGTGGCCTTTGGACAGTAACTCCCAATGCTCAAATCTGCCCCATCACTAGCATCCGCGTATAATGCTATTGAATCGATCAGAAACAAGGTTATCAGGTGAGGACCATGTTGCTGTCCCATTACTTTCATCCATTGGGAATTATTTCCAAGCGAAATTGAGAGCTCGTATTCAAGAGTTCTGTACCATTCTGGGTCCTTTGAAAAACACGACAAATATATCACTGAGCATTTGACTCCGTACGAAAGTGGGCAGGTCTGGCTACCGCAAAAATTTCAAATACTTTGAAATACCGAGGAGAAAGCATGAAGCGCCTTGTCTCTATGTTTTCTACTACTTACAAGTTGTGTGTCTCACATTGACCCTCTCTTCAATCATTTTCCACCCTCCTTGGCTGGAAGATGATTCACCGACGTGGTACGTGAAAAAGTAAGCTAGAAAACCGTTCGGGTCAAAAGCCAAAAAAGTATAGAGCAGAGCAGATGCTGGAGAATCGGGAAACACTTGGATATGCTGACGAGCCAATTTTTGACGGAATATTGTTTCCGGGTATTAGGCAATTGTCGCGTTTGGTAAAGATCGCGATTGTTAGTCCACGAAATTAGTTACCCACCTAGTGAAAGCAGCTTAATTTATCTCTGGGACACCCAGAAACTTTTTGATAAGTTGAGCCTCCAAAGCTATGCTAAAAATGATTTTCAAAGCTTCAGAATCTAATATGATTGTCCACACTCGCCGAGTGCGCCAGCAATCAAGTAAATGCTCAGAAAAATCTCTGAACGAAGTGTTTGTGGCTCAGAATCAGACGTTAATAGATGTACGAAACAAGCTTCTCGAAAAGCAAGACGGATGCTGCATCACATTGGTGACTGATAAGTGTTTCAGGAGAAGCTGATAAGAAACACAGACCAGACAAAAGTGCAGAAACATCACCGCATTTGCGCTAAAAACCTTATCTGGACATAAAATTTCCATCTTTTTACGCGAAGCGCACTGCAGTAAGCTTCGTTCTAGGAGCTGTCACTGACCTTCTACCTATCTGCAACGAATCATCATTCTTTGGTGATAAAAAATGTACAACATTAGGTTTTATGAAGACTCCTGCTAAGCATCCAGTGATTAAGATATTCTGTAGAGGGTGTGATGTCTGTGTGAGAACATCTCCCCTCTGTGTTTGATTATTTATTTATTTATTTATCTGTTTATTGCTTTGCATTGTTACGTGTAGCAAATGAAACAGACATGAATAATACTAAACGATAATAATGTGCTTAATTACAACTAAAAACTAAAATAAAGTGAAATGTTAGTAACTTATGCTGCATCCCATTCCCTAATCGTAAGAGGAGAGAGTCCAACGCCATCATCTGCGAATAAATAGCGAAAGCCTTCCTGGTCCCGTTAAAAGATAGTCGATAAGTATCACGGCTGAGTTAGGTGCTGCTAGGAGCTACTGGGATAACTTTGGTCCGACAGGCACTAACGATAAGGCCTAGCCAGCTTAGTGCAACAAAAAGGGGTGAAGACACCAGAAATCATTATCAGAATATCGTTTATGTTATTGATAGAGTATGAGGCGCAATAAATGACTCGCTTATCGTGCGTGTCTGTTAATAGAACACGAAAGATAACACATAATTTGTTTATCGGGTATCCTTCGCATAAACTGTTGACAATGAATGTAATTTCACAAATGAGACATCTTTCAAAATCCAGCCATTTCATTCGTTCCCAACATCTTCCTCGTTTCTTGTGACTACTGCTACTTGGCATTCTACAAATAAAGTGTTTATAGAGTAGTCGAGATCTTGGAAGAAGGAGGTCGTAAACACCAAAGTGATTTACGACCTCTTCTTTCAAGAGTTCGAAAAGTTGAGGTATGGTCAGGATTTCTTCTGAGCAGGAATTAAAGGAGATGGTACACAAAATGGACTCACTTCGATTGTTACATACTCTCTGGAAGAGGGACAAAAATAGGGTGGAAATCGCCACTGACGCTGTAGCGGCGGCAATGATCTGCAACGACAACTTCTCTAGAAACATTGTCCACAGCAGATGTTCAGAAAAGAAATATAGTAATGAAAATACGAAGCGCAACCAAACTAACAATGTGCACACGATTGTTGATGGAGGAGCCCGCGCTGTGCTGTTGTTTTTGTGCAGCTTCCGATGATGCGAATCTCTTCCACTTTTGATTGGGCACTTCAAAATTGCTGTGGTTTACTTTCATAGCTAAAGGTGTGGTGTCGTTTTCTGCATGTTGAACGTCTATATCTGGAAAGAATTCCTCGTGAGAACGAAACAAGTAGGACGCACTATTCAACTTATGGCGCTCCTGTATGTAGTCGGCGAAAATGTTTCTTTTCAGTTTGACTTCGCTCACGGGGTTTTCGGAGGCGCTGATCACGAATCTGACATCGATACTCCAAATTTCGACCGGTGCACGGAGGTAAAGGTCAAAGTCGAAGGTATCGGCGTTGATCAGACCCTTATTGTTAGGGACGCGCCGCCGCATCTGTGTTCAATTCAGAATCACAGAAGCATAATGAGTGCACATTTGGCCTACACAATCACCTGTGGGGGCCAGCCGCTATACCAAGTCAGTGTCTTTTCCTCCCAGACCACTCTGGTGGCAGTTTACACGACCCCGGAGGGGTGGAATGCTTGGTTAGCCCACACCGAGATCGATCGCTCGACCGTGCGAGTGTCTGTAGAACCTCTTCCCACTGCACAGTTATAAGAGGTATTCATGGAAAGCTTCTTTGGTGGTTCCGGACTTCAGAACAGAGAATTTGTGTATGCCCAATTCAATATAGACTAGTTGATCGTAACCCAGCGGACAGCTGTCAGATTCATTTCGAGAGAGCACTGATGCCAGATCCGTGGTCAACACCCCTTAATCCTATTACGAAGTTCTCAGCTAAATCGGTTATTTCGGTCCATTATAACAGTGTAAGCTCTAACATGGGGCCATGTATCGCTCTCATCGCCGATGGTGTAGGTGTGTCCTACAGCCAGGACAACTGACACGACGACAACCATTCACTGCGGCAGAGTGCGTTGTCCTGGCACCATTAGGGTAAGTTACTGTCTCCGTCGCCATCCGATAGAGCATGGGGTGGCCTTTGGCCTACATACACAGCTATTGACGTGATTTCTCGTTACGGATATCCCTACTATCCTTACTATATAAAAGCGAAACCCTGTTGTTTACTTGGATGGATGGATGTCAATTCATTTTGCGAATGATTGGTGGTGGTGGCGGTTGGTGGTGGTTTTATCTCTGCTTATCACTGAAGTCATTTTTAAAATCACATCCTATGATAACGCACTTACACTTCGTCCAACAATAAGGGTGATAAGGTGAAAATTCCCTATTTGGCTCAGACTTGGCCTAGTGAGGTTATTTTGAACACTGATGGCGATTCTAGGAGCCATGTAATTTGGGGAAAAGGGGTGGTTTCAGCTATAGTGAAAGTTCTCCCTCTCTCATATTGGTGTTAGAGTACGGAGAATTTGTAAACACACATTTGAATTTGAGAACAATCTGACCTCTTCGAACACTATACCAAGTAGAGTAAGAGAAACAATTCTAATTTCTGCTGGATATCTGAGCCATAGTGAAAAGAGGAAATTCCTTCGACCACCGAGTGCAATCAGTGGAACAGTGTCGAAGTTTCAAATGAACGAAGGGTGACTTAGCTTGGCAAGCAATGAGGATTAGTGTTTATTTATTTATTTAACGAAGTTGGAGAACAGACGTTTGACGGCCGGGTAGAGAGAGCATTCTCGCTCTCAGATTGGTGTAAGAGTATGGAGAATTTGAAAATACACATTTGAATTTGAGAACAATTTGACATCTTTGAACATTCTACCAGTAGAGTAAGAACAACAATTCTACTTTTCTGCTGGCTGTTTGAGCCAAAGTGAAAAGAGAGAATTTCTTTGACCACCGGAGTGCAATTCTGTAGAACAGTGTCGAAATTCCAAATGAACGAAGGGTGACTTAGCTTGGCAAGAAATATGGATAAGAGTGTTTTTTCTTTATTTCGGAGTTGGTGAACAGACTATTGCGGCCGATAGGCCGATTAAAGGCTGGTATATTATCAGGGTGTGCCAAAAGTTTTGAGAAAATTCGACAGTTTCATTCAAGAACAAATAGCAACAAAGAAAACGAGGTACATCTATTCGCAGTAGTTGCCATCTGTAGCCACGTCCTTTCTCCAACGAACAGGCAAAGCAGCGATCCCATCCATCCAGAACGAAGAGGATAGTGACGAGATCCATTGGTCCACTGCGTGCTTGACATCGTCACAACAATCGAAGGTTTTCCCTGCGCAGAAGGCTTGGAGGCTTCTGAACGCATGGTAGTCGCAAGGGCTAAGGTCGGGTGAGTAGGCTGGGTGAGGTAGCCATTCTGTGCCTAGTCGCTCCAGCTCGTCCTGTGTCGCTCTGGTATGGTGAGGTCTTGCACTGCTCATGATGAAATGGATCTTTACGCGGTGCAGCAAGGAACGAGGTGCTTTTGATACTATCTCCCGGAGTTGGCTACAGAACACCTCAGAGGTCACAGTTCCTCCCTCACTCAAGATGTCGTAATGAATACAACCATCTGAAGTGAAGAAAAATGAGAGCATCTCCTTTTTGCAGTGTTCCCGCCGCTTCGGGATTGGCTTTGGCTTCTGATTTAGTGGGAGCCGCTGCAGTTTTCTTTCACGGTTGTCGTACGAGATCCATTTCTCATCCTGAGCGACAGCGGAAGCGATCCAGGTAGTCGTTCTCTCACGCTGAAGGAGCTTCTGGCAAGTCCCCACTCTCGTTCGGCGCTGCGGACGTCCTGTGCGATGGCAGTGAAGGAAGAGACATTGGTAGTCGTTACGGCTCGACATTTTTCCAACAACCGTAAGAGCAATGGAGATGGCCGAAGGCGCTGATTGATTGGTACATAGATGCGCTGACATCCCTACTCTATATAATGTTTGACCCACGATTTCAACCTGCCACGTTGGCGTGCTACGTCTTTTTGAAATGAAGTACTCAAATTTTCTCAAAACTTTTGGCACACCCTAATAATAAGAGAAACCCAGCTGTTTTGTTGAATGGATGGATGTCAGTTTCATTTTACAAATGAGAGCGGTTGGAGGTGGTTGTATGGCTGTTCACTAATGAAATTGTTTTGACTATCACATTGTACAAGAACACCTCCACATTTCATTTGTCAGCCGTTCAGCGGTCTATCGGTCGACACAAAGAAAGTGAAAATCTCGCCACTATTCCCCTTATTGCACTTCAGACGAAAATGTCTTGAGCCGATCTTCCCCAAACTTCATATTAAGTGGATATATGAGTGCTGATCACGAATCTGATGCTCATTTTGATTACCTAATTTTTTACGCAGAAGACCACACAAGTTGTCCGTAAGGGTGGTCAGGTCAACGAACCAGACTTAACTCCCCTCGTCCAGGTGGGTTATTTTGTGTGCTGATCACGATTCTATGTGCTATTTGGGTTGAGAGGAGAGGGGTGATAGCAGCTAGACCTCGGATCCGTAATCAGCATCCAAAATAACCTGACGAAGGTTTAGTCCAGCTTCGCCTGTTCCGACTTTACGAATTTAGAAGGGAAGACAAAGGAGATCGTCACCATAGATTCTGTGGCTCTATATGTAGTACTCTCAAATCGACACAATGCAAAGCTTTCTATAGCATTTTTAGATACAAAGTGTAAACCGACCGTGCGCTAACATCGTACCATTGAGGGTGTTCCAGCAAACACCTGTATCCTGAAGTTTAACTGCTTTATGGAGGCAGTTTGCTAAGTCTTTCCTGCAGCTGTATTGGTCGTTCCTAACAAGGCACCTGTCAGCAATTATTGAGCAGGATTTTATAGACACTGCAATGCGAATATTCAAGGCTGATTCATTACAGGGATTGTTTTGAGCTCAAGACATCTCACTCACGCATCACACGTGGACATTTCTCGTACAGCTGCAAAATGGCCTCGTCTACACCGTGGATTGCTGGAACGAGCTTTTCGAAGTCGTCTGGCTCTAAAAGAGTGAGCTTCAAGCTTTCATTTTGGTACCTACATACATAGTTTCGACATTTTCTATCACCACCAGGGAAATAAGACATGAGTATGAAGCCATAAGTCAAAAACAGCAGCTAGCTATGAACGCAGCAGGGAAGTTCTGAGCACTCGAGTTCTATGTATTATCCACGACCAGGAGTCATTTTTCCACCAAGATTATCCCCTTCGTTCACGCTATACTGTGGTGATTAAGCCAGAATGGGGGGAAATTCGGGAAATTCGGCATATTTCTGCAACAGATGGGCTATTTTGTAGGCGTCACTTTCGCTAAAAAATTGTCTTAAATAAGTGGCCACCTGATAATGCACCAACCGTTGTAAAATGCCGCCTCAGTATAGGCCTGTTGCCCAACTACTCCTAACATAGCGCAACTAAAGTCCGTCAGCACACACGATTCTGGATCAGTAGCTTGCTGAAATGCGTGCGTTACTTAAACTCCTTTTTAAAAGTTTTTCTAAAGTTTTTTTTCTAGTTTAGAGAGTTTCTTGGAATGACAACCTCTGCACATTTGCAGAACTCGAGATCACATTTCTTGCGGCCCAGTTGCAAGTCGTAGCAGTTATCATGTAGCGCACAGCAGTGGTTCACTTGCACTAAATGGAAGTTTTGTTGGTATTATAGTGTGTGTTGTTTCAAAACAAACATGTTTCTTGTTTTTTGGAAGACATTCATTCCCTTCTCGGTGAAAAAAAAATGAACCGAATAGTGGTGAGGAGTGAACAAATTTTCTAGCTGTGTTAGTGTAGGTCAGCATCGTAAAAGTGAAGTGTTTTGCTCGGTCAACCTCTGTGCGAGCAGCTTCACTTCTCACTTCTTTCCAGATTTTGCCAGTACCTCAAACTTGGGTAATTAAGGCATAATGATTTCCAAGGAACATTAATGTTCCTATTATATTATATTATGAAATATAACCAACAGGTGTGTAAAGGGGCAAATGTAAATCTCAAACGTGGGGCAGCTAATGTGGAGTCGACGCGATATTGCAGCCTTGCAATGTGCACCCCTGAACCATATTGTCGTGCTTAGTATTACAGATTGAGGAAAAGTTGTTGAAATAGTTCTCTAGGAAGTAAATGGAAGATTGAGAGATTGAGAGCATCGCTAATCAAACCCGTTCCAGACGAGGATCCTTGCCTTTTTTTGAAACAACAGGAAAGGTGCCAGTACCCGCTTCAGATCCAGGTGGGTTGTTGCAGGACAACTGCACGATCACAAGGCTGATCGATGGACTCATGGGAGGAAATGACGTACAAAATCCAGCGATCGGCGATGAAATGGCAATAAGAGCTCTGCACGGAAATAAGAGGGCAGTGCGGTACTTCTGGGAAGCGTGGGCATCACCGTGGTCATCAAGAGCAAATGGATGCGTTTATTGAGAGATATGGTTATATGTAGTCATTGGATACACCACTGTGATTCTTCGACAACCTGACATAAATCATCACGCTGTCGCACAGGCTTCGTTATCAACATTAAAAATTTCCTGTTCATTGTTCCTCCCTATTCGTCTTACGATTAGAATAGCTCCGCACCACTCAAGGCTACTTCTGCATCCCATATCCATACCTTATCTGACATCCTAGTTCAGTAGATAAATGTAATGTAAACAATCACATTCAGCAACGCGCCGACCAAGACACACTCATTTCGGTTCAGTGCAGCTATTTCTTATGAGTGTTGTTAAGCACCCGCTGCCGTAGGAAAGCGCCGGCTCGGTAGCTACTTGCATACCCTTCCTTGAGAAATCTCGAGCACCTCTTTCGAAATGTTCTCAGGATGTAGTGAGCGGACGACCGAAATCGATAACGTTACAGTAACGCTACCGGGAATACAAGGCAAAGTCCAAAGAGCAGGACTACAGCATCAGAACGGTTATCGCATTAAGTCCACCACCTCCCATCGGCGACAGCATACCCCTCAGTTAGAAGGAGGACGGACCTGAAATTCCGTTCAGAATTTCTTTTATATCTGACGAGATCAGTGCAGAAATTCGCAAGTGTGTACTTAAAACAGATCTCCGAGATGTGGGGAGAATTGTTGAATTTCCTCTTGCAAACCTGTGGAAACAACTAGCCCGCAATCGCCTATACGATGGCTCCTGTCCCACACCTTCATGTGCTGTGTGTGCACACGGTGAAGTTAGTTATTGCACGATCGCTGAAGTTGTGTACCTCACAACATGGCATTCGTGCAAGGAGGAGTACATTGATGAGACCAGTAGACCACTGTGGGTTGGAGTCAAGAAGCGTTTGGACGGGCTTCGGAGAGGCACGCTATCCACACCGCTGGGCGAGCACAAGGTGCGTCGGCATGAAGGCCTTCATAACGAGATGACCGTATCAGTTTTGGACCTTGAACGCGATATGGCGGAGCACCGAACGTTGAGGGCGTTTTGGATTGCAGCCAGGGCTCCTAAGATTAAGTGCAGGGGGAGTGCTTAGCGGTCACCCAAGAGTTGACTTCGTTTGCGGAACTATGTGGGTTCGACCTGGCTGATCGTGGTTTCACCAAGCGGTCACCCATGAGCGTCTGCGACTTCGTTTGCGGAACTATGTGGGTTCGACCTGGCTGATCGTGGTCACCGAGAGCATTGCCCGTGCGCCAAGGCGGGTACAAACGTGTCTGTCTGATGCTGAATGGACTTGCGAGCGAACCTATAACAAGGGCCTGGGGGTTCGGCTCATTCACCCCCGCACAACTACAGCATACGGCGGTCTGTTTCGCCAACCATCATTCAAGGACGTCTCTAGTTTCTTCTCCACCCATTGTCTTTCCCTTCTTCTAGGCTGTAGAATTGTTTGTTGTAAGATGAAAATAGTATTTGTGCGAGTAGCATCTCAAGTGTAAATTCGGTCTTACAGGCTCTGACGAGGCGACATCGCCGAACCTAAGCAGAATAATAAAGCGCTATCTATACCGGTCGTCCGCTCACTACATTCAGTCCTGAGAATATAGATGTCAAGCTTTGATGAAAGGCGGACTTGTAGCTTTGCAAAATAATCCTTCGTTATTTCTTCATTCAGGCGTTTCATCGCACTGATCTAATGAACCATCTTTTCCAGCATGCTGAGATATTTTTAGGGCTGTCTCCTGCCACTGTTGGACCATGTCCTAACGTTTGTAGCTTCTTGTTTCACTTTCCCCCACACTAACTTCCTCTCTAACTGGTGTATGCGCGTTAATGACCTATCAGAGGCCGAGTTCAAAATTAGTTGTAGGAAGGACACGCAAATCAACTTACCAGTGTATCTTCTGCAATACAGAAGCATTGAGTAGTACGAGACAATTCGTGTAAACGAGTTGTCACCACAGAACCAGTTCTCATACGAAATCGTAGCTACCGTTTTGATTCCAATCACTAGTAAAACCGGTGCATATGCTGTACTCCACAACTCCATGCTTGGACGAATGCCTTAAACGACATAAGTTATGACGCTTGCTTTCTGTTTTCCGACTGGGTGATTGAGATGTGAAGCCCAACCTTCTTGCAAGATGGAAATATGAAAGTGAGAAAACCTTAAGCAATAAAATTTTGCGGCCGTGCGTTATCAGCAAACCGCTGCTGCTGATACGTTCACTAGGGATTTACGAATGAGTAGTTGTAACTTCATGGAATTCTGACTGAGAAGATTCTCTGGAAAGACTGAGCATTTTCAACAAAGTTCACCACCGGCACATCACTTGTCACCTGTCGTTGATCATGGCTTTCTCGAACGGAAAACAGTAAAGTCTCCATTCGTCGAGAGGTATGTACAAGATCCTCTCGCTTTAATATGGACTGATGAACCGATTCAGATCCAAGGCTTATTGAGACATTTCACCCTTCCGAATCAGTCCAATACTTTTTGACCACCTTTGTTAACCGAGGTGTTCGTTCTGAAGGGTGAAAATGGAGCATCGAAGCCGAGCCGTTCCTTATGAATACACGAGCCTAAAAAGAGGTTCTTATGATGCAGCGTCTCCTTGGTTAGCCTGCTTGCTGAGACACTGTGATTCAGCTCATCCTATTGTTTCAGACCAGAAGGAGACCTACCACCTCACGGAAACCTCTCTTTTTCATAATTTATCATAAAATGCCGATAAATAATGTCGATATTTACACCGTAGGTGAAATTCTGCTACACTAGCCCTTATTTCTGCGAGAGCCTTAATTTGACGTCTCTATTTCATTGAGCGCGACGTTCTATCGTCTATTCTAAAGCGAAACATTTTGCCGAAGTGATTATTGTACTAAAAAGCAGTTCTTACCAATTTGACTTTTGAACCGGCTCTTCTTTGCAGGTGTCCCTACCATTCCTGGACAGTAGTTCCACCACCTTGATTGGGGTCAAATCTCTCATACGTATGCTTTTTGCTGTGCTTAATTTTGCTAGTATAGATTTGGAATCAAATAATATCAACCAAATCCTCGAGGCAAGAAATTAGGGAGTGTTCCTATCTTTTGTGGACACAGTGTAGTGAGAGGACCATTTTCTTTCTCGCTTCTCTTTTCTCCTCTCTTAAACGTGACTGTTCCAACGTTTCGACTGTCCTGATATTATTGATGAAATGGTTCTTTCAGAGTACATGAATCAGGAGTCCATTTTACTGTGAGGTATCGATCAACCGCTGTATAACCTAATCATGAAGCGATCCAGTTGTGACAGTGTAATAAGGACTCATACAGAGTCGACAAAAGCAGTAATGTAATGATATAAAGGCGCCAATTGAGGGCAACATTTGCTTTGAAACCACTGTTTGCCGGAAATGGCAACGTGAAATGATCCACGATGTAAAGGATTTCCATCAATCAATATCACAGTTGCAAGCTGCGCAGGGCTCTGCGCAGATGCAACACACAGAGCTATGGTTTGCTCCGGCAACGGGCCCGTCGCAGCGGAGCTTAAAATGCATGGTACCCCTCTATACAGCACTGCAGCTGGATTTTTTGTATGCTGCTTGTATTGCGTTTGTATGCTCGCCGCACACAGCAGCATACAAAAATCCAGCTGCAGTGTTGTGGAGAGGGGAGCCATGCATTTTTAGCTCTGCTGCGACGGGCCCGTTGCCGTAGTGTACCATAGGCCATAACGGTACAACGCTGGATCGCGCATATAAATAATCAGCCAACTAGTATTAGAGGAGTCTCTGCGGTTTGCTATCCGACGAAATATCCTTCCTCTATCCGAGGACCAAGGATATCCGCCACGTTGTGTGCCGTGTTATGAGTTCGATTACCTTGAATGAATGATTAGTAGCTGATCGTTGTAGACCAGCAGTTCCGCTCAACGCTTGCTCTTACTGGTAGCAGCGAATCTCGATTCCCTCCTCTATATCTTCTCCTTTCCCCTTCTTTTTTTTCCAGCATTTCGATTTTTACGTGGGAAAGCCTCGCGATCGTGGGACGGTGACTCCATTTCAATGTGTCTTCCTTTCCTTTTTGTTCCGCTGTTACCTGCTAAAGTATCGCTTTTGAAGTAGTTGCCATATCGCTTTTGAGTTCTTGTTCTGCGTGTTGTCGAGTCTGTCTGTCTTTATTCTCAAGCCCATTTTCGGGGTTGAATCATCTCTTCTGTTCGTTTGAATTTCCTTGCTTATCGGGTTCGTTTTCCCCAGCTTTGATACCCCTCGCACTCTTTGTGCTGATCAACACAAAGCAGGCGCTCTTGGTCTTTGTTCGTTGCCTCCTCCTTTTCGTCATTCGATGTCCTCAGCTATTAGGGGAACTTCACGTACACATCTCGTCTATCTTGTGAAGAGATAAGCTGCACAATAATCTTCTCCTATCTTCAGCCAAGCTATGCTCCGATTCCTACATGTCCGTCGGGACTACTGGTTGAAGCTTAGTAGTTTAGTTGAAGTTTGCGATGATCACCTTGCATCGTTAAAGTAATGTGGGGTAGTGGGTACGTATTAAGGTGTTGTGTGTTTGGCAGGCGCCCTACATTCCTTTTGCAGTTTTTTGCGATGTCGTTTCATATCAGATATGCGTGTTGTCCTTCTACAAAGAACCATTGCGTCGACTCGGGGCCTTCGCATAACAGCATCACATTGAAATTGCCACGGTCGATTCCATCCAAGGACGTGAAGTGGACATCGTCGTCGTCCTCACTACTCGCACGAACATCCACGAAGAAACGGCTGAGTTTATCGGTGACCGTACGTTGCACTTACTCGATACCGACACGGACTCTTTATTTTAGGCCACATCCCATCACTGCAGGGACTGAGTAGCAATCACTCGCTGGGCCATCGTGAATCACACGATAGTATCCGAGTCCGACCTCCCCGGATTCTTCGCCCGTTCTCACAGAATATCCATCATGTTAGTACGGGAGAACCGTTTGCGCGTCTGCATGGTGTAATTATGCGTCGAATGATGTGTGCGGAGCGCGACTTTCGAGAAATCTCGGTGATTCAAATGTTTCGTCATGTCGTCGCCCTCCTCTCACATCTCGCTTATCTCTTATCATTGATTTGTGTATCGGATTCGATATTGAGTTCGTATCAACCGTCAAGATCAAAAATGATCGCGCGGGCAAGCGCCTTTATAAGGAACTAAACTGACATTGTGATGCTCTTTTGCCTTGGGACTAAGTTTAGGTTCTCGGTTCTTGCTCGTCTTAGGCCTACACTCATCGTGGCCTCATCTTGGAACTAACTCCTGGTGAGATTGCTGTGTAACTTCGCCGAGTCGGGGTTCTAGCTCTAGTTCTTATCCTCGTTTTCCTTCTTGTTCCAGTTGAAATCCGAGTCTTTCTCTACTCCAATTTCGTCCGCTTCTTCCGGATCGTCGTTTCTTCTACTTCGCATTGGGCTAACGTCGCTCCCGGTTGCATGATTGTTTGACGAGTTCCGAATAGGACGTTTATATTGTCGTGTCGTTCGTGATTCCTGGCGATTGTCGGAGTCATCGTTGAGTGCCGCACTTCGGAGTAGTTATCGTCGTAGACATAGTCGAGTCGTAGTGTGATTCGTCGGAAGTTTCCTTGGAGATTGTCTGGAACGAGTGCACGCACCAACACGGAGGATTCCTGGCCGGACCGTTGTGGATCTGGTGACGGGCCATTCGCTATTGCAGGTTAGTGCCTACGTTTATTTCTATACCGGATTTAGGCGGGACGCGCTGCAGGCGAACTCTGTACCGGGTCGCGGTAGCACCTCCAGTCATTGAGTAGCAGGTATCGGGGAGCGATAGGACTTATAGAGCCACGCCTCTTCCTACGTCTTTCCTTTCTTCTCTGCTTGTCATCTCAGGCTATCCGAACGACACAGCTTAGGAGTCGATTGTGCGACGGACGTTCCATTATTATCTTTTGCATATAAAAGACGGTTGAACGCTTCTCAATATTGAATTCGAGTATCTGTTGATCCTCACTAACCCAGGTACTATTTTGATACTCGTATTATACAGGTGAATTGAAATTGGTGCTCATATAGTTGTCCTAACCCATTCTGAAGTTTTGAAGTTGTTATTTTTGATTTTCTGTTAGTAAAGTTTGATAGTTTTCGTCGAGTGGAAGTAGGGTTCAGAAAGAACGTTGGAGGGGTATCGCTAGATCTACTTGTTTGTCGTCGAGGGATCAGTTGGAGAAATCTCTGAGAAGACTAAAATGTCAGACGCTCCCTTGTTAGCTGACGCGCCTCAGACGAACCGTCCAGAGCCGGATCGGACGGCCACCGACTCCGGGGACGGACCCGAAATCCAAATAGTGACCCCTGCGGCATCTTGGCAGCCGAGTTGTTCGGGTAGCGCTTTATTGATTAGTCCAGCTACGTCAATATCGTACGCACCAACAACCACTACAAAAACAACAACAACATCTACAACAACGACAATCACACGTCGCCTCCGTCAATTCCGCTGTTGCAATCGTCTTTCTCAACAACTTCATCTGTACATCGCTCGTTAAATTTTCGTTGTTTGATGTTCCTTCTTACTCCTCCTATTTGATCGCTTCCACTTTTGTTCACATTTTCAGTTCCGTTTACTTATCTTGAAATTTGGCTTCGCTTCGATGCCTTGTGTATTCACCTCACCTCCGATCACTTATGACAGTTGTGCAACATCCACCACACTTTCACTGTTCTCATTATTTTCAGTTTTCTCCTCATCTTTACAGGGCCTTACAACTTTATACATTGAAAACGTGCCTTACAACTTGACATAATAGTGCTATCGCATTCTTATAGGCTTTGCATTCCTTATGGAGCTTTACATGCAATGCTTGCGATTTCTTTTGCAGGAGTTCAAAAGATTCTATATAATAATATCACTACAAGAGCACTACAGTAGTTTGCACCTATCTTATTTTTCCATCTGTTCTCCTGTTCCCATCGGCCTGACCTTCTCATTCCTACTTCATCCGTTCGCCTGTTTCATCCTTTGTTATGTTTCTCATCGCACTCATCGTACTACGTACTTAAGAACCATCGTCGCCAGACCGACGACGAGTCGAACAGTCCCCCTGACCCATCCGACGAGCCGCCCCAACGACGACGACCGATGACGACGCTAAGCACCATCCTGAGCATACCTGCCGACGTCCCCTTTGGGCCCACACCTTTCATCTGCCCCAAGACCGCCGACGATCCTTTATTTTGATTTCATCTTATGCTAATAAACATGTATTACTGGAACGTGTGCCGCTCATCTTCAAGAGGGAAATCACCCTCGTATTACTCTGCATATACTCCGATGTGCCTTATTCGTATGTTACAACCACGGAGACTCATCACCACGCACAGTTTTCAACCGTTTTTCACGTTCAAGAAGCCTGGTACCGTTACCTTCCACACTTTCGGTCGCCTTTCGTCCCTCCTATCGCCATCCGCCTTCGTTTTAAATACGACCGCTCCACACGCACTCTAATACCATTACGTAAACGGAGTGTTCATGAGCACGGTACTTCTCTCGTCATGCGCCCTCAGCATCAGAGCCGCACCACATGCCGAAGTCGTCAGGTCCTAGCGATGTTATCTTCGTTGCCTGCTTTCGAACTTTACCCACGGCTCTCTCATCGCTGAGGTAATCCTTTACAAAATGTGCCTAGCTGTGCGCAGATGCAACACACAGATAACGGTACGTGCAGCGACTACTCGCTAGTTTTATGTTATATTTTCATTAATTTCATGTTGTTTCTTGAATAATTTTAAGCATTCTTATCCTCATGACTCAAACTTGTAACTGTTGGAAAAGCCGTGTTGGTGGCGATGATGAGTCAATCATCGCTGTCTTTTAGGCTTTTGCCTTTGGCTTCTTCTGCACCAGATGCCAGCTGCACTGTCCTGGAACTCCTCCCCTTTTTGTAAACAGCTCATTTGACGCCTTCCCGCGCTTCAGCGGTTCTTCCTGTCACTCATCTTATGTAGTTATTTCATGTCATTTATGTAGTTATTCTATATCTACATATCTACCTGAACCTCATCTGTTATTTGTTTGTATACATCCAGACATAAAGTTTAATTAACCAAGTTTGAGATGTGCTTGGAGTGAAGCTGCTACGTCTATAATTGTCGGGGGTCGCTTGGTACGATAATCGATTCCGCGTGGCAGCCTTCATCAGAGGGCTAGGGAGAGCATCCTCCACCATCAGAGGACTACCAACGATCCCCGAAAGTACGACGCTGGCTCGCGCATATAAATAATCAGTCAGCTAGTGTTAGAGGAGTCTCGGCGGTTTGCTATCCGACGGAATATCTTTTCTCTACCCAAGGACCTAGGATACCGCCATGTTGTGTGTCTTGTTATGAGTTCGGTTGCACTGAATAAATGATTAGCAGCTGATCGTTGTAGCCCAGAAGTTACGCTCAACTCTTGCTCTCACTACGAGAATGAGTGCGAACATTGCGATGTTGGCGTTCTCGTTGCCACTGATCATGATAACGCTTTGGTAACAACTCTTATAGGTCTGTCACTTTGAAAAAAATACAATTAGTGAGTGTTAATTAATAAGCGTCATAAGCGAAGGTTGAGCTACAGCCACGTACAAGTTACTCAAACCTTCGGAAAACGCTCCTGTTTGAATGCAGGCGCAGTTCGTAAAGCGTGTTTTTATAGTCCAAAGTGTTTGAAAGTGATTCCATTATCAGAATAAGTTTTGAGAAAGGTAGACGGCTCAATTCCTGCCTATCAAACTTTTAAATATTTTTTAATAGGACAGATCGACCGAAATATATTTATGTATGACAAGAGGTGCCCCACAATCACTAAGGAGCTGAACGTGCAGAGAACATTTCTTTCACCGTGACCCGCTGAAGGAGACCCGGTGAAACGTTCCAAAAGACGAATACCTCTTTACCGAGAAAAGCAGTTCTAATTGCCGTCCGTGCCACTCTGAAGGTCGAGATCGCGCAGTGGCGCGGGTTTTCTTGTGTGGCAGAATCAATCGCACCCACCCCGCATTTTTAGGGTCCGCCTAATCTGCCCATCGTTTAAAAAGCTTTCAATAGCCATAGAATGATAGGGCGCAGTGATGAATCACGTGGTGATTCGATCAATCACTGGGGCGAATATTTGCATTTGCGCCACGTTGTGCAAAGTTTTACTAGCTGCGCAAACAATGTTCTCAACCATTTCCGTTCTTTCTCCGCCCGAGGAAGCGCTAAGACGAAACAAACCGTTTTTAACTACGCCAATATTTAGTGGTGCTAGTCAGTAATTCAACATTTCGGAAACAACAATGGCGTTTCGTGAACTTGAACTACTCTTAGTGGTCCTTGAAGCGTTTATCTGGCAACTGTCACGCAAATAAACGAAAAAGTCACATACCGTCTCTCTATGCCCCTCAACATTTTTCTCAATTGAATGATGACTCAGGACTGTAACCCCGGAATTCGTTGAACAATACGCTTTTCACAAGCTCCGTTTGGAGCTACTTTTTCTAAGGTTTTACTACAGGTCTACCATTTTTCTGTAGTAAAAGCGTTTGCTATATTCCTCTTAATTGACCTACTCCCAATTTTGAGGTAAAATGTCCACAACCAATGTCAACGCGGCTGTCAAAAAGGTAGAGCCTCTACAAACGAGATCTTCTCCAACCACAGCTGGTCGATGATCTCCGTGTACTTTATCTTTTTCTTGACTTTTCTAATTTGAAGCTTGACTTTTTCTACTATCCAATCGCCTAATTTGTCTAATTTCTCTGATTTAATTGCTGAAAACTACACGTAAACGAACTCTGGTTGGCATTGTTTTGATGCCATATGTTTGTATCTTGGCATTAGTCTGCCCTTCCGTCGAAATCAAATAAATTGAGTTGACAAGCTCATTTCAGCCGTAACCCAGAACGTGTGCACAAAGTTCACACTCCACTCACACTATTGGTTTTTGCTGATCACCCAATTTTATAACCTTGTTTTTCAATAAATACCTTCTTGTGAAATGGACAATCTTGTGATGATGATAGCAAACGTGCGTCTTGTGCCTTTCCAGGGCATGCTATTTCAATGGCGAGCTCTGTTATTCAGGTTAATTCAAGATGATAAACTTTAAACCACGGCTCTCCTACCCAACTGCGCCGATCATCCACCCTACCTTAGCGGTGCTTGAAGTGGTCCGATAATTCTACACAGCATCATCATCACAACATTACTGCGTTTCTTTGTGCTCTTCCTGCCTCACTCTCATTTCTGCTCTTACTATTAGAATTAGATAGAAAGCTGATTCCTGGTTGACACTTCTTCCTTCCGCGTTGCCTTATAATCATTTCTGGAATCAAATTCTAGTCTATTTTCACTTAAAAGATCTGCTGTTAGGTTGGTGCAAAAGTTCTGGGACATTTGCGACTTCTTGAATTTGAAAAGGATTTCACCGGTAATTTCATGTTCCGGTCAAAAATGCTGTAGAGAAGAGAAGACCATTGATATTAAAGGTGCCTACTTCAAATGACTCATTGCTACTGTTCAGATGTTATAAAATGAACTGTTTTGTATCCCAAATGTCCGAGAACTTTTGCACCGGCCTAATATATAGCCTTTTTTGAAAATACATTGATTCTACATCATATGTTACTAATAATATTTCTGTTATGTATCCATTTTAGTTTTACAACCAACTACCTGAGTTTTGTCTTTTCTTGTTTTTTTTTTTAATTTTTAGTCCGTCTTGTTCAATGGTTTTTATGTTTCTATGTCCTACTAACCAAGCATATCGAAATGCGTATCGAATGAATAAATTTAATCATGCTCTACCAAGCAGTAACCTGCAAAAACACGGGAACAAAAGTAGAATTCATTAGTAATCACGAAGATTCCTACAAATGCTCTTGAAATCTTTTCGGAAAAACAGCTTCCGAAAAATTTCTCTTCTGTGACACTTAGCTTTTTTCTAGACGTTTTGTAATGAAAATTTCCCTTCAATCGCTTATTAACTGCAGAAGTCGTTCAGAAAGCCCTCTCCATGGCGACCATTAATGGACCTTATCGATGTAAGGAATGCACTACTTGCGTGCACTAGTTGCGCCTTTGAGAAAGCGCCACTTTATCGCATTTTTTAAAGATTTTTCATTCTTTTCACAAATAAACTGCGCAGTGCTTCGCCGCTTGCCAATGCTGCGAGTTCCCACGAGAGCCGCCGCTGTTACATGTAATCTTAGTAATTACGCGCACATGTAGTGGTCGTGAACTGCCTCAGGGTGCCCCCAATTTTCTCGATTCCTTTCTACGAGTGTTTACGAGCGTGTGGCTAGAATTTACGGCCCATTTGACGCGATTTTTTGGTGGTTGATTGCTCCTGTCGAAAGATTTCACATTGTGGCATTCCTTCTCGTTGGGAATTGATGGCGTAACCCTATATGTAGCTGCCTCTGGTAATTCTTCTTTTTATAAAATGCGATTTTCGGCACGATTCTGTAGGATGCGCCGATTTCTCGCAGGCGCGATTTCAGCTTATCACTCAATGTTCTGGTCCGCGTTTCCATTTCGTGTTAATCTGGTCGATTCAGCGTTGAAAACTCACGTATGGATCATCAGCACCCAAATTCGTGGAAATTATGCCCGACATAAACCCCGATGGTAACACAAACCCTGATTAGTCAATGCTTTCTGCATTTGATCTAGTGTTAGACAGGTTCGCAACAACTTTTACGAAAGCCTTGTAACCTGTATTGTAGAATCAGGGCTTGTACAGCATTTGAAGCATATTATTATACATATTAGGCTTTTGAGGTACTTTGGTTCATGTACACCATCCATTGGATAGCGTGCTGCAGTGGAAAGAGGCGCGGACCCGCTTGTCGAGCGATCGATCCTCATCCGGGTTAATTAAGCCATATGTTCATTCGGAGTCGGGAAAACTGGAATCAGACTCGTTTGGCATCGATCCTCATCCGGGTTAATTAAGCCATATGTTCATTCGGAGTCGGGAAAACTGGAATCAGACTTGTTTGGCAAGGAGGGCACCCTCACCTGAAAAACGGATGGCACCCATATGGCTTGCTATAACTTTACCTTTTTACGTATAAATTCCCAGTTTTCTCCAAAAAATGTTGAAATTTAACGAATGTTCTTCAGAAGACAAAGGTGTCAAGATTAATACAGAACGAAACAAAATCGTAGACATCAGTTCAGGCATTCTAGTATCTCTCGTATTGCAGCGAATTCAGCTGCCTTGATATTGAAATATTTGCGATTAAACTCATCCTTCGCTAGAACGATTAACAAAACTGGCTTAAAGAGTAGACCTGAATAAAATATTGGTCAGCAGTCGATCCCCATTCGAAAATGTATGGTCTCTGAGTGGCACATAGCTTCTATCCTCACTGCCAACGTGACCTATTTGAAACTTCAGAGCTCTATTGTAGGCTTTCGAACGGTTCGATATTTAATTTTTCGCGGCTGGCATTTTTCCTCTTGATTGTTGTACACTATTCGATCCGATGGTTGTCTTGAAAAAAGACCTGAGTGACGTTCTGAAGAATGGGCGTGAGATGAGTCAGCATGAATACTAGAATATTTATGACGTTCCCAACTCGATAAGAAAGTAGCAGGTCTTTTGTTGCATTGAAATAATTTAGGAAGAAAAAGGAAAAAAATATAAATGAAAAACTGGCTGTTGAAAAGGATAAATGAAAAACTGATCTTCGCAATATACTTCATGAAATACTAGACGAAAACGTAGGCACGGAAGAGGTAGTTGTGGAGGAGTGACGCGTTTTCAAAGCGTTTGTGACGGTACCTTCCTATCATCGAACTGTACTTTTTCTTGTAATTCCGTTCGGCACAACCACAGGCTGAAATTAAAGAAAACAGCACATGGAGATTTACCCTTCGCTTGCACCGTTTTTCAGAATCACAAAGCGACCATTTGAATTTCAACGTTTAGAAGCATTCACATTGTTTTGAACACGTTGACGACGGCGTGACTTTCTGTCGCGCAGAGCAGTGCGCAGCGCACGGATGTGACACCCTCTCTTTAACACATTCACGACGAAGGGGTTTTCACGCGCAACGGGCGCGACGGCCGGCTGGCTCTTTGGCACGCGCGCGCGTGTCCACAGTGTGCCTGGTTTTTTCTCTCAGAAACATTTATATAACATATTCAGAGTCCAAAAAACTGTGCAGGATGTTATAAAAGTCTGAGCGATAGCTTGGGGAGAGATGTTGCAAAGAAAAAAGTTAGGAGGGTCGATACGCGCTGTTCGAGTTGTGAAGATATGTTTGTTTATTGTGTTTAACGATAAGAAGTGTTCTTGCTGAATTTTGGTCGCTTATATAATTGCACTCTACTTTTTCGCTTTGTCTAACTGTTCCATTGAAGTTTTATTCCATGTCTGATACTTACTCCTGTCCTAGAAGTTTTTGTGTTTATTGTGTTCCATCAATGCGAAGAATTGTTCTCTAGTTACTTTCAATAAACCCGATCATTTTCGTTCAAACGCAAACCTAGTATTGATTTTACCTTATAGTCTACGATTCCGAAAGAACAATTAATAAAAGTCGTCGCCAAAGAAAGTTCTGGGCGAAACACTCCTGTCCGCCAATATGGGTGGACACCGTCCCACGCGCCCCCCTTGCTGTGCACCCATATTGGCGGACGCCGTCGTGAATGTGTTAAATACCAATTGCTTCGGAAAAATTCACCTCAAAAAACTAAATATGAATATGTCCGCTCCTTATCCCGACGTTGAGGAACGTAATGGTAACTTAGACGACTGTACTCAACAGTTATGTACAGGGCGCATATGAAGATCGTTTCTTTTTCTGACCATTTCCTTTCTATTTCCTTTCCTTTTCTTTCCATTTCCTTTCTTGATAAAATCAACATTGGTAGACAATACAAGAGCGTTCATGGATCCCTGCTGACCTTGGTGAATGGAAAACGTTTTGAAGAATTAGGAAGAAATGTAGAGGATGTAACAAATGCAAATGGATGGATTGCCTCCAGGCATAGTACCCAGAACTGGTTACGATGGATTAAAAATGAAGTAATGAACATCTACTCAATGAAATTTCTCGCAAAGGTTGTTGATGTCTGTGATATCTTAAACACGTCTAGACTTATTCTTATCCTTTGAATAGAGAACAAAACAATCGAATGCATTTAGTTTCAGATGATGACCTGTTGCGCACCATTGAGCGACATTGTCGCCAGTATATTAAGCATTTTATTAAGGTGTAGCTGATTATCTGTCTTCATTTGACTCCAGTTATTTAGAAGAGCGTTTTATGAAAAGCATGGATGGATCACCTGCTTTTTTCGCACGGTTTGCTGACATTTACCGACAGTGCTCTGCAGTTGCTTTTTTGAGAGGTGACCCCCGTGATTTTGACTCTCGCATTCGTAGGCTTATGTATTCCACCGCACTCTCCGTGGTTTACTGTTGTACGGAAGTGCTATGATGCAAAAATTAATTGTTTTAAGAAAAAAACAGATTCTGAATTTTTTTTCGAAATTTGCTGTCAACGTCATCGTCAGTGGCGACCGGACAGTATCGATAGGTGACGTCTGGCGCTGTCAGTCACGGCCTATGTGATAAGGAGATTCTCGTGTTCGCGGGGTTTCATAACGACTCACCTCCGTTCGTCACCAGTCCTCTCTTATCTAAAGCGGTACGCTTCATGATCTGCCCCCATCCTTGATTCTTTTAACTTTCATTGGTGTTCCTTTCCTGAAATGTTCAGTTTTGCGAGAAACACTTACTGACTGACTCTTCGGGCGATCTATTCCCAAACCTTCGCGTAGGTACTTCCCCACAAAATTTCAAGAATTCTCAAACAGATCGCTTAACAAATCTGACCGTTGACTTACGGAGAGTTTTTTCGGACTGTTGTTTTAGTTCTACACACGACTGAACCCGTGTAATAAATCAAATCGAATGTCTACCAGAAATAACATTGCATCCGCTGTCATGAACTTTAGGTAAAAGGTAAAAGCGTCAACCTCTTAAGGGACCACATCCACCTTATACGTGTCCATTTCAGAGTGGTAGAGTATTGGTGAATGTGTATTTACTATGGCGTGCGGGTCAGCCGCCATATCATGTCAGCATCTTTACCTTCCAAAAAAAGTTTGACCCCAATTTAAACGACCCTGAAGGAATGGAGGGCTTGGATCACTCGGGCAAAGATCGATCGCTGGATTCTCTGCGTGTCAGTGGCCCTACTACCACTGCACCACGCTCTCCCTGTCGCTGTTCCTTGCTCAAAAATTTGTCAAAATGTACCTATATGCAAGACTCCTAATTGAAAGAAATAGAGGGACAGTATCAATTCTGCATAATTCACTTGGCAAAATGATGAAAGTTTATTTGCAATCTTACAGCTCCTAGTTTTAGAGAACGGCCATTTTTAAAAGGGTTCTGAAAATGTTGGACTTCTAGCTCTCATAATTTGCTATTGGACAGTCCTGGATCTGAGCTTTCGCAGTTGGACTTCTAGCTCTCATAATTTGCTATTGGACAGTCCTGGATCTGAGCTTTCGCAGTTCTACTGATGTAGACTCATCCTTACTGTACATTTCTTCCATTTTATGTCGTCTTTGTAATCCAATTTGCACCTTTACTATTTGGCTTTCGATTTTTTACTAAACAACTGGCTTTGATGTGAACTCCGCACATCATCAGTGCATTTCTCGTGTTTTCACGAAAGTGCAATCCGTATTTATTCTTATCGAGCAGTGCAAAGCGCAGAAAACAGAAGATTTCAGAGGTGATATCGATGCCGACCAATTCGATATGTATCACGTACTCGAATCCGCACGCTGTTTACTACCCTGGCACCAGTGTCGAAGGTGTTGTACACCTCGATCTAAAGGAGTCGATGAAGGTGCGTCATGTTCAAACCGATGTTTCCCTTCCCGGCTTTGTGCCCCAGGCGCTATTCAACGCTTTTGCAGGGAAGTGTAAAAAAATTTATTAAATTGCTTATTCATTTCCACAGGCGTGCCAAATGAAACAGTGAAAAGAAACTCAATGATTTGATGAAAGTAGCGAAAAAAAACGGCACCAATGCAGCTAAACAAAAATCATCTGTTTTTTTCTTGGGAGTAAGTAGCACGAATTCACAACTAACCGAGGTTACACAATCATAAAGGTCGTTGTGGATCATAGAAACAAAAAATATGGGAAATGTGGTGAACACTCATATTCTGTTGTGAATAACCGTCTTTACACCGCCCGGAGTGCAGTGGTAAGAGGCGCTGCTGACACCCGCACTGTCGATCGATCCTCGCCTGGGCCAATGGAGCCTTTTAGGTGGGGTAAATTGATACCAAACTTGCCTGGGAAAGTGAAGACAGTGATTTGGTATGGCGTCTGGCCCCCGCAAGTCATTGTATAAACCAAATATGCACTCACCATGCGTCTACGATTTGAATCGAACACAGGTGCCACGGGGACTGATCAACACCGACATCTTAACCTTTTTTACTTTACACGCCGCATTTCTAACAATTTTTAGAGTACACACGATTTTCATTGTGAAGAAAAGCTGAACTGTCTCTTTTGATAAAAAGGTCACGCATTACACTTTGTCTTTATACAGTACTGTACATATCCTCTGATCACTCCCGGAAAAGCCGCTTTGAAGCGTTTCATAGCGGTTTTTTCAATAGCTTTGTTGAAATTCAATTATTTGTAAAATTATACATAATGTTAAGCTCTTGGAGAAAAGTTATTCAAAAAAACCGCTTCGGAACGCTCCTAAGCGGCTTCTCCGGGAAGTGATCAAAGCATATGTCCGGTACTGTAGTTTACCCTGGGCCTATAAAGCAGCTTACAAGAATCTGATTTCAGGCGAGGTCGTTGAGAATTGCTGTTGACGGTCGTGCGCACACGCATTGGTCCATAACAAAGTCAAGAACAGTGAGGTAATTGGCTACCTGAAATTTACCTTCTTTCATTTATTTTCAAATTTTCCTGTTCTCCTTCTTCCGAGGGTTACCTTATGTGAAAAGCAACAGAATTATTGAATGAATCAGAGTTTGAAGAATTTCTAGTCTGTGGGTGCCTCTTTTGCTACCCTACGACGTCGCCTTCTACTTTTCATGAATCTTCCCTCTTATACGTAGGGAATCCGTCGTTCTAATCGAATATGTTTCTCCATCTTGTCATTTTGCGATAGGCAGTTAATTGTTCAACTGATTGTTCACTTTTCAGGAACAGCGACGGGTAAGCGATTTTGGTCGATCGAACGATGCCAGTCACTGTAGGTTGAAAAGCAGCATGAGAGTACGGCATACAAAAGAAAGGAATCAATCGTGTGATTCCTACTTGACCCCGTGGGACACTTGGGACATTTTTCAAAACTGTTCTATCCGAACAACTACTTCCATACTTGTTGACTAACCAAAGGCGAAACTATCTCAGGGTAGACTTCACAATACAGCCCCTTCTGGACACCGTGCACTCACTTATAACTTCACCGAGCTTGAAGTGAACCATCGAAAAAGATTCGAATTGAGAACGGATTTACGTATTCTAGAACCATAACAGAATCTAGGTTCTCCAGAATATTAGTGTCAAATACGTTTCAGAAGCAGACAGATAGAAAGAAGGAAGAAAGGCAGTGGAGGGAATGTAAGAAAAGAAAGGTTGAAGAATGAGAACAAGGAAGCTTCTGATTTTTGAGTATAAACTCATAACTTTACTGCGGTGTCATTCTTCTCGAAGCAACCAAGGGGACGCGTATGGTCAACTGTTGAGCTTTTAAGCACTTCGCGAACGGAGAGCTACACCGTGCACTATTCGGCGACGGTGATTTACGCTGATGGAGACACGATCGCTTGGTCAGCATCAACTGGATCGAAAGAGGTAAGAATCTGGGTGCGCAGGTTTGAGCACTCATTAGAGCACACTTCTCCACCTCCACTTAGTCAACTCTGAAATCAAAGTTGATAGTAAAACAACCGCCTAAAATGGTTGGTGAAAAAATTAATGTGATAAAGTCGGTGGTTTTTGCGCCTTTTTCATCGTTAACGCTTTCAAAACTCCAACTGTTCTTTGGGTTCTTTCTAATGTCTGCGTAATCTAAAGAAAGGTGATGTTTGGGAAAGCATTCGCCACGACGTAGAATCGTGAAAGTCTAGCTATATAGTAGAAGTGGATCTTCATAAACCGTGGCCTTTCAACAAAATTGTGAACACAATATCTCCTCCTCCTTGTGCTTGGAGATATTAGGTTGGTGCAAAATTAATTTCGGTTTTGGACCGCAAACTTTAAAGTGCAATAACTCAGCTCAAACTCAACTTTATTAAACAATGTAAGAACCATCGGAATCTACACATTTTTGCCAACGAACTGGTAACATTTCTAGGCCTCTAGAGTAAAAACTGCGAGCACGAGAATCGACCAAATCAACGAAGGCAGATTCAACATCGATCAAATCAGCGAGTTGTTTCTGACGTAGATAGGAGTCAAGAGATTGGAAAAAGTGGTAATCTGTTGGGGAGAGGTCAGGGGAATAGGGTGGGTGAGGGAGAACTTCTATACCTAATTGGGTCAATTTTTGCCGGGTGGTTTTCGAGGAGTGCGGCCTTGCGTTGTCATGCAACAGGATCGGTCCACCTCTGTTCACCACTGCCGGCCACAGTTTTTGCAATTTTGCATACATTTGGTCTAAAACACAACAGTAGGACTCTGCTGTAACTGACTGACCAGGTTGCCTGAAGCTGTGGTGAATTAGCCCTTTGCAGCACCACCAAACAGTCAACATGACCTTTTTCGGGTGAAGGTCAGGTTTAGGAAAATTTTTTTGGGGGGCATCCTTGTCTGCCCAAACGAAGCCTTGCTTCCTGTTATCGTACATGACCCACTTTTCATAAACAGTCACAATAGGGCCGACGAACGGGTCAGATCTCAGGCGAATCACATGGTTAGAGCAGATGTCATAACGTTGGAGGCGCTGCTCTTCAGTCAATTCATGGGGTATCCATTTAGACATTTACTTCACCTTTCCAATTTCTGCCAAATGTCGTCCGATTGTGGTGTGATGTACGCCTAGGTCCTCTGCTAACGTCCGTGTATTCGTCTCTGGATTTGCTTCTACAGCAGCTCTCAAATCTTCGTCATCAAGCGACGCCCTACGACCACGGCCGGCTTTTTCTCCAAAACCAAAATCTCCACATGCGAATTTTTTGAACCAGAGTTGTACTGTCCGTTCGCAAGGACAATCCATCCCTAAAGCAATGCTAAGATTGCGAGCTGCCTTTGCAGCCTAGTGTCCTAATTTAAATTCGTAAGCCATGATGACTCGATAATCGCGTCGGTTCATGATTGAGCGAAGCCCTGTAAAACGTTGCCTGGTAGCGTTAGGGCAGCAAACATATGGTTTGGAAAGAGCGGGAAAAAACCTACCAAATGGTATGCTTGTCTTTTTTTGAGATGAAATAATTTGGGTTGAAAAAGTGGTTTATTTGAAGGTACTCAGAAACCGAAATTAATTTTGCACCAACCTAATAAGTAGAAGTCAGCGTTCTCGATGGCTGGAGTATATTTACACCTAAAACGAGCCGCCTAAACGTTTCCCGTCTCGGCATCATCTGATTTTTGACTCGATTCGATCATTTCTAATCCGTTCTCGAGTAATTCACATGGTGCTGTGAGTTATGCATAAGAATCATAGTTGTTATTCAGGTTCTGAACCCGGGCTCGTACCAGTTTCCGTTTGTATTTCGCCTACCACCGAACTGCGCTCCAAGTTTCGAAGGTTTCTCGGACGTGTCATTAACGCCTTTAGCAGGTGTCGAAGCACAATCTTTTTCAGGAACCTACGGCTACATCCGTTACATGGTGAAAGTGGAGCTTGATAGACCGTGGCGCTTCAACAAAACCGACAAACGACTTTTCACAGGTGATCGTTTCTCAAATGTGTTACTGCCTGCAGCCCGCACATCTAAACTCACTATTGAAATGCTCTATTGAATTACATCCACACCGTTTTATCACAACCAGTTGAAGGGGTACGTATTTCTTGATAGTTGCCTCGTCTTCCTTCCCTTTAGTCCTGGTTCCATTTCGCTGAGGTTCCACACTTCCTGGAGCGCGTGGTGCTGTGGTAAGAGGCGCTACTGTAACCTGCACCACCGAGCAATCGAACCCGTTCCGGGCTCACCAAGCCTTCAATCCCTCCGGGGTCGGGTAAATTGGTACTAGATCTGTCTGGGAAGGCAAAGACACTGTCTTGGTAAAGCGGCTGGCCTCCGCGAGTCATTGTGTAAGCCAAATACGCATCACCATGCCTCTACGATTCTGAATGGAACAAGAATGCGGCGGCGCGTCCTCAGGGGACTGATCAACGCCGGCACCTTTACCTTTACCTTTTACCGCACTGCCATCTTGTCTCGGTCTATAGCTCCCTGTGCGATGGTCAAGCCGTCCTCGATCGATGGCTCTTCGGTTCCACTTCCTTCCATACAACAATCGATCAGTCTTGAGATGGTGACAGTTTTTCTCTATCAGCCGATCTGCCAACCTGGCTCTGATGCTGGCAACAACACCCTTTTCGCCTGTTCTCAACTCTAACTAGTAAGAGAGGCAAAAGGTCCGACCTGGGACGAAACTGAACCCTGACCATGGAGATCGTGAGCATGGGGTCTTAACCTCTTGGCCATCGCGTACCTCTTTTCCAATAGTAACGAAAAACAGAAGAACCACTACTGGAGAACGGGAAACGGGAATCCGTCGTTTGGCGACAGTTTACTAGACGTCGTGACACAGATGCAGAGCAGATGTAGCTTATTATTAGGGTGATCCGAAAGTTCGTGTGCATTTCAGATTCTGACTTCCTTTATTCACAACTGTACATAGAGGAACAAATAAACGACCAATAAGCACGATTCCTCAACAGGCTGGCAATTGATTCTGCGTAATCGTGATACCCTATTTAAAGGTCAAATGTTTTTTCGAGCATGAATAAAGGAAGTAAGAATCTGAAATGCACACCAACTTTTGGGTCACCCTAATATGTAAGCTGCTTTACACAGGTCGCACTGGAATCATACCTGCTTCGAAATTTCTCAATAGCGAGATCATGTCTAAACTTATGCCATAGGCAGATCTTCGCCCTGAACTTGACCCAGAGAACGGCTAGATCGTAGCCGCGGACCTTCAACAAGGATACTCACAGAACGAACATGAACTAAACACTCCGCTAAACACTTCAACTAAATACTTCGACATTCAATGAATCTTGGAATAGATACTGTCAGGAAACTACAACTCGTGGAAGATTAAAGGTGTATCATTCTCGTTCGAGCGCCCACGACATTCTGATTCTGAGATAAACTAAACCACGGCTGACACTTAACACCGTTTCGTGATTGGTCCATGATTTACTGACTTATTCTAGCCTGTTGCAGGAAGAATAACCATTCTCATACCTTCCTTCTTCCCTTACAATTTCTCGAATTCAAATCAGGCAGGCTTCACTGTTTTGCGAAAATTGTTCGATTTCAGTGGTACCGATATTCGACTTGAACGCAATACCACAGGCCTCTATGCCTATTCGCGAGTCTACCGTTAAGAGTTTAGGAATTGTTCTCTTCAGACACGGAAAAGTTTCTCTTCAGGTTCGTTCAGCCATTTGGCCATCTCCTCACACATTCTGTTCACTTGTTGATAACCGTGGGCGACCATTACTGACCACCGCTAGGATAACTCCAATAATGATCTTTTTGGGAGGTTTTCTAGCGATTCCGTTTTGCATTGGTTAGCAAGATATTAGGGTGAACAAAGGGTCTCGTCGCTTCTTCGGTGCTGTTTTGTTCGGACGGTTTTCCACCGAATGGAGATGTTTGCCATGATGTGTGTTACTATGTTGAAGATTATGAACTTCTCTATCAGAAGTCTTCGATTAATCTCGTTCTTAACCTTTTTAAATGCTAAAAACATTGACAATTTTTGCCGTTCGTATATGTACTTTTACGTCATCACTGAAAAACTTCAACGCGACCAGAGAGCAGTAAGTTAATCTGAAATTAAAGCCGACGACGTTGTCCCAAAATATTCTGCGTAGCTTGGACTATGGAGATTTGGCGTTGAAGAAACGTAAACATTGTCTTGTTCAGACCGCCTTGTGATAAAGGACTTTGAAGCAGTCCATAAGAGCAGTCCATAAGCAGATAAATACAGTAACACCCAAACTTGAGAGAACACAAATGCCAACTGTCCGGCGTCTGCACGATTTCTAGAAGAAAAAAATTGTGCGGTTTTTTCGAACACAGGTCTGCGCTCTCTCAGCAACGACCCGTAGAATAGCCACTTTTTTTAGCAGTTCCGAAAAAATCTAAAGTTTCGACCCAATTGAACTGCTTTCGAACCACATCAATAGGTCGTAGTGCGTCATCCGAATATAGCTTTTCGAAACTCATAGCGCATTCCGTTAGCGAGCACTGACGCAACAAAGTGAACGATGTCATGAAGGAATGTCTCCACTTCTTGGCTTCTACAAACAAGGAATTATGCCGGAGCTTAATAGAAGTCCTTGACTCAGTGGATGAAATCCACTTCACTTCACAGTCTAGCTGTTCGTCGTTTCTTGGCAAAAAAAAACGGTTGAATTTAGAGTAGGAGAAACTACAAGTTTTGGTTCACCTTAGTATTAATAGAAGTTGAGTATCTATGAGCCTCGACCATTCGATGCACAAGTGTTTTGAACGTTTGCTGTTCATCAGTCTTCGTTTGGCTTTCGCTCCTAAATACTTCTTTCTGTATAGTTGATTAAGTTGATAAATATCGACTGCTACTCATTCAGTGTGATATCCCGAAAACGGGTTTCGTGCCAGGAGAGACGATTGTGATCAATGCTACTGTGGTCAACGATAGTTCAAAGGACATTGTTAAGGTGAGTAGCAGTTGGTTCCTGAGCTATAATAACGTGTTAGGTTTTGAAGAAAGTTCCGGCATTATTGGCGCCTCCTCAAATACCATGACATAATCACAACCCAGTTTGATTTGAACCGTTCTTCAAAAATAACTGCAATGTATTACACCTCGTCTGATCTAAATGGTTCAAAGTTGATTATGCCGCTACCCTGAAGGTCTGACTATGAGTACAGAATAACAGTGTGGATGTCCCCCACAGCTCGTAGGAATGGTAGGTGGTCATGCCTCTGCGATTCTGGATAGGGCGTATATGCCCTGCTGCGCCTTACGGGACTGATCAGTGATTATTTTTTTTTTATTCCACAACGTTTAATCCCGATCAGTTACGGGGTACGTCTTTCATGATAGTCGCTCCGTCTTCTTTCTCCTTGGTGCTGCTCCCGCGTTTGTTGAGGTGCCACACTTCCATCTTGTCTCGATCCAGAGCTCCATATGGGGTGGTCATATCGTCCTCGATCGCAGGTTCTTGAGCGCCACTTCCTTGCATGCGACCATCGATCCGTCTTGTGATCGTGACAGTTTTTCCTCCATCAGCCGACCTGTCACACGGGCCTGACGCTGGTACCGACACCCTTTTCAGCTACTTCTAAGCTAGGCAAGGGTTTCTGCCTGGGACGGGATTGAACCCTGATCATCGAGATCTTGAGCCTAAGCTCTTAACCTCTCGGCCATCCCGCCCCGGGACTGATCAGTGATAACTATTATATACTTTACAATTTGTTCATCGCATATACTAAGGGCAGGTGCGGCTTCCCTTCTGTGCTCCTCACCCGCCAACAAGTCGTACTGAAATTGTTGTCAAGTATGGGATTAAAAATTTCAACTCGATAATAATAATAATTGGGCCCGTGTGGTACAGCAATAGGAGGCTCTACTGACACCGGCACGGTCGAGCGACGAACGGGCTAACCAAGCCTTCCATCCCTCCGCCGTCGGGTAAATTGGTATCATACCATCTGTCTGGAAAGGTAGAACAACGGACTGTGTGTAGCGGCTGGCCCCCGCAATTCGTTGTATAGGCCACAGCGCCTCTTCGATTATGAATTGAACACGAATTCGGTGGCGCGTCGCTAGGGGACTGATCAACGCTGATAGCTTTACCTTTACCTTTAATGATAATGGACGTTCCAATGGAGGTCACTAGAGCTTTGATCCGGTAGAGGACGAGGCTAAAGAAAGGCTAACAAGATTTGTGTTACAAAAGAGCACCACTTTCCAGCGGATTATAATTCGCTGTTCTTCACTCGTAAAGGGCAAAGTAGCTATCTGTACACTTAAGGGGTACTACCACGACGTTTTGATAATACGCAGCTAACGTAGATTTAGGCTTCTGCCAAGCTGTTCGAAGTGTCGAAATATGTGGCTTTCGAACACGGCAAAACAATTGCCCAAGGCGTTTTCGTGAAGCAAAGATGGATGGATAACAATCGTGAACAACGACGAAAGATCGCCACCGGAGAGCAGGTGAGCACTTCTTTAGTAGATACTCATACGGCTAACAGGAGACATAAGCCGTTGTCGCGGGAGGGCTCCATCACCCATACAATTCGCAAAATTTTCAGGATATTTGTGTTGAGAAGAAAAGTAAGGGAACAATCCAAGTTTATCTGCAAGTTCCATCTACGGTGCCTTCGTTCAATTGCTGCCCGATAATCAGTGTCGAATACGTTGTTGAGGTTGTTTTCAGATGTCATTTATTTAGCTGATTTTCACATAAACATACCAGCAGTCACACAATGGTATTGAGCATAGCATGCTGTAGATTATCTTTATTTTAGATGAAATTAAAAACACTCGCCTCGTTCAATCGAGAAGTCGGCACTCATTGCCATCTGTTGGTTGGTACGATACCTGTGCGAAATCCTTACGAATTGCAACAGCCGTCTGCTCCACCGGTGGAAGGATTCGATCCATCTACCAGCAGCACTTTACCCTCAGCGCCACCAATGGACACTCCACCGCCGTACGTCAGCGGCGACAACGGCAGTTGTGAGTTGTTCTGATTTTTTTTCATCATACACCTGCCTACGATTAGGTCAATTTCAAGTAAAACACATAATAAATTGGAAATCTGCGGTTGCTGTCTAGCAAGCACCAGAACAAAGGAAAATAATCAACAGTCATATATTTTTTCCTGCGCTTTTAGAATGTGAGCGTCATACTATATTGAAAGAAATCAGAGCACTATTCAACTTATGTCACTCCAGTAGTCGAAGAAAACTTTCTCCATCCAATCCAACCCGAACTTCACTTGTAGAGGTAACTTGTGACGCTGATCACGAATCTGCCGTCCATTTTTTGAATTTCGGAAGACGACAACCCATATAGTGGGCTAGCGCGGTCTGTTCGGAACCTCCGATTTGGCTAAAACTCCGGCTAGCTAATTTATTTGGGATGCTGAACCAGAATATTTTGTTGATTTTTCGATTTTTTGTCGAATTCATGTGCTGGAAGCAACTATAGGTAAGCAATAAAGGCAGGGAGCGGGGCCAGGAAGGTCGCGCTGAGCGTACACAACGAAATCTGTCGAAGTCTATGGAAATCTGCAAAAAAGACATCAGATTCGCAATCACCGTCCCGCATAAGCCTCTAGGCGAAGTATTAGCCAAATCGGTGACCTTGACCCGACCACCAAACTTTACGATATGGGTGGTCCTCAGCCAAAATTCCGTAAATACGCTCAGCAATTTTTGAGATATTTTCGTTTAAGGTAGCATATGAGAATCACTACAAAATATTTTTAAAAAACACAGAATTTGCAAGAACGGTATGTTTCGACATATTTTCGAATAGAGTCGTTAGGACTACCGGATCGTACCAGACTCCTTTCGATTTGAGCTATTTGTGCACCTCAAAATCGTTACCTGCAAAATAACCGCCCTAGCGAATGTTTTAACCAGATCCTCCCTCCCTGGACCACTCAGTTAGCCTCGGCGAGCGATGTGGGAGGTCTCCGGTCAAAATTCAAGAAACCGATGCCAGATTCGTAACAAACACATCAGAAAACCTCCATCAGCGAACTTTGACGCACATTGAAAAGAAGAAGTTCCCTCCGATCGCTAAAGTACTAAAAGTTGCAAAATAGTGCCAAAATCAGTAGTACTTCTTTCAGCAGCTGATCACAATTGATGGCAATAATCATACATTTCGTTGTTTCTTTAACATGGTCGCTATCTTTTCATTATGTAGGCCTTGGGCTAAATTATTGATCGAATACATCCTAAGGCATGCAGACGGAACGGAATTTACCTTTACCTTTACTCCGTATGATTTCTCTCGTTGCTCTTGTAATAAGAGACCACTATGTATGACCTTAATTTATACGTTATCCTCAATATGAGCTACACATTCTACTCACGAGCCCAAATTAACCGTATATCTAATCTACCAGACAGGCCAGTAAAGGGAGATTTATAATTGTAAAACTTAATTTTATTCAGTTTGTCCTCCACCGCCACCAAGTTACGAGGAATCGGTAAAAGGAGTCGATGGCACCACGATGGACACCGACGACATTGGAGTGGGTTTTGTGACGTATTCAAAACCTTTATTCAAAGTGAAAACAAAACGATTTTCACCTTGCTTTTTTGCCGACACTTTAGAAGGGAATAAAACGCTTGTGAATTTTCAGCCCTTTGTTCCACGATATCCATTCTACCCACAGCTTAACGGATTACCGGAAAAATCGTGCAACGGCGACCCACAGAAGACGTGAAGCAGCTGATGACGGTCCACTGAATCCTGTATACTATGTATTGGTATTTTATGGACTGTTCTTTTTGACCCAAATCTTTCGACGAGATTGAGCCTTCACGATCTCTGAAAGGATAGGCGATTTACCCGTGTTCAGACTATCCAATCTTTAAAGGAAAATAAAAATTTGACGCATGTATGAGGTTTTTTCTGCAAGTGCGGTTGGTACCCAGGTGTAAGAGGTTCGACATGAAGCGACACATAAAGCGGCTCGTTGTACAATTTGAAATTCAAGAATGTCACGTCCTCCAGAAGGGCTATGGAGAAGGTCATCCACGATTTCTACTCCGATCTCTTCGATAGCCACGTCCATCTTCCCGAATACCCAATCCCGAACGATGGACATGTCATCCCTGCGGTCCTCCCTTCCGAGATTCGTCACGCGATTTCATCGATGAAGAATCGCACAGCTCCCGGTCCCGACAGGATCCGACCCGAACATCTGAAGAACCTACCGCCAGTCCTCATCAACACCCTGGCCAGGCTTTTCACACGATACCTGTCGGACTGCAAAGTACCAGCAATATGGAAAACTAGCAGGACTGTGTTGCTGTATAAGAAGGGAGATCCGCACGACATCGGCAACTATCGCCCTATCTGCCTGCTGTCTGTAGTCTATAAGTTATTCACACGTGTCATTCTGAATAGGATCGACCGAACGATAGACGAAGGACAGCCGTGCGAGCAAGCCGGGTTTCGAAGAGGGTTCAGCACAATCGATCATATCCACACCGTGATCAGGCTCATTGAGGTGTCCCGAGAGTACAAGACGCCGTTATGCCTCACATTCATCGATCTCAAGAAGGCCTTCGACTCTGTCGAAACGGAAGCGGTGATTGAGGCTTTGTGCAAACAAGGCGTCTCCACTCAGTACGTGAAGATCCTCAGTGAGCTCTACAAAGGATTCACGACCGTGATCACACCATTCTACAACAACGTTCGCATCAACGTGAAGAGGGGTGTACGCCAAGGTGATACCATATCACCGAAGCTGTTCAACGCCTCTCACGAGAACATCATGCAGACACTAGAATGGGACGACATGGGAGTGAAGATCGACGGTCGGCAGTTACACCATCTTCGTTTTGCGGATGATATCGTACTCATAACACCATCTATCACCCAGGCAGAACGCATGCTGGCCGACTTCGATCATGCGTGTGGAAAGATCGGCTTGCAGCTGAACTTGACGAAGGCGATGTTCATGAAGAACGGATACGTTTCTGATGCCCCATTTTCGAAATGTTGACATATTTTCATATTACATTTCATCTTCAGTCGGAGGAGTCGCATGGGCCTGGTTGTCGAAGATCAGGTGGGCCGGACATGTAATGCGATTTCTGACCGTTGGACGAGAAACATCTAGATGACTGCAAACAAATGTGCTGTTCTACAGAGTGACACTAATATACGATCGTACACCATTTCCGCTGAAACTTCGCCCATAGGTGTTCTCTGGTAGTGCTGAGCACGAATTAAAAATCTGGCAGGTTGGTCTACCCCAGAGTTGAAATTTCGCTCGAAGTGGTTATTTGGCATGCAGATAGCGATTCTGACTTTGGTTTTGAGAACTTCGGCTCGGGAACAACGACATCGTCAAATTGGGTGGTCCGATTAAACCAATTTGTCTGCAACACTTTGTAAGTAGGCTATTCCGGATGCTGATTACAAATCTGTTGTTTTTTTCTGGTTTCTATCGATTTCGGCAGATAACGCTCGAGATCGGCGGAAATTAAAAAAAGCAACGTTAGAATCGTAATCGGCATGCAAATTAACCTACCTGAACGAAGTTTGAGCCAAATCTGAGATTTGGACCTGAATCGACAATATCCTCAGTTGTTATTCAGAAAAGGAACATCAGATTCATTCATGATCTGCGTCCGAAGTACTCCCCATAAACGAAGTTTCAGCGAAAATTGATTTTTTTGACATAGGTCCGATAGATGGGGTTGGAACTTTCAGCAGGTGCCGAAAGTTTGATACAATTTTTCGAGAATTGAGAAAAAATTATAAAAATATCAATTCCGTGAAGTAACGAAATGCGCACATATACGGCTCAAAAAATTGTTGATAGTTATGAAAAGCAGTGCCTTGCTCACAAAATAAATTCCGTCAAAGAATAGGCTTTAAGAGTAAATGTTGAACGGCGCACGCGATTTTCAGCCATTCTATACGAGGACGTCTTTTCTGCCTAACACTCATTTCTTTTTGATAACTAGTGCAGAATTTGATGTATGAAGCAGCTCAAACAGTTTATTATTATGAGTAATCTTTTTATGACTTCAATGATTTACAGCACATTTTCCTGGTTGCAGTATTGATCCATTTCCTTTCTCCTTTTTCGATCTTTTTGACGAGTTTTTGCGAGATTTAGCAGCTGGAAGAAATCTGTTCAGTTCTTATTATTCTTCTTACTCTTCAGGAAGTTGCATATCGGTGCCGTTTTTTGCGACTTTGAGATGTAAGTGACTATTTCCTCGAAAAGAGCGCATGGCTTGTAGAAGATGAAGGAAAAAGTCTCGAGACGCTCAAGATTTAACATGTTGCCTTGACTTGCACAACAAGTTATTGTAGTACATACGCCTTAGCTAACAACTTTCTCATATTCATCAATTTCAATGCCACTTTCTCTTTCATCCGCTTTCAGTTTGAGTTGGACACGTTCAAATCAATGCATGTACGTAATTTCAATGTTTTTTGTCAGAAGTGCGCTCATTGAACAAAACAAACACAATGATTCTTAAGAATTTTAGCACGAATTGTGCCATTAATTGCAAACCAATGTCAATAAATTGCGTTCCTTTTTTCGCGAACAAAATTCACGTCCAGAGATGAATCTCCAGAATTTCGCATTCCTTTGCGATGTGCTGTTATTTTGTTAACAGATCATAGGCTTTTGCTTTTCATAATATTTCGAAAACACTTTGATGTTATAGGACGATGTTATGGAAGACAGTTTTATGTTTATTTTTGCTAAATATTACGTTGGTCAGAGAGTTCCCGCCGTTTTTTCAAACGACTGTTGTTAGCTGAGTTCGAAAGCTTTTGCAGAGTTTGACACAGCGTTCGAAAGAGAATTATTTGCTCTCTCAAGCAGTGCATTTGAAATTTGTGATAAGTTCAAATGTCATTGTTATTTTGGCTGGTAAAGTGGGAAAGTGAAAAATAACCTCATCGACAGCGATTTTCTTCTGCTTAGCTTCAGAGGCGTAAATAAAATGTTGTGTATTTTTTGAAAGAGAATGATTTTCTCTATTAGATGGTCTATTACTCTTTCCTATATGTCGTGGAAATTGCGAAGTTTTAAACCCCCAAAGTTTGTCGTTCGAAAGTCAAGAATAATTTTTCAAAGCTGCGCCTGGTTTTCTTCTGAAAGACCGAGTTGATTTGTGTAGTGCGTTCTATACAAAATTTCTCGCTCTATCAGAATTTATGTTCATTTTTGAACAATGGTCGATTCAAAAAAATTCGCGAGAAAAGTCTTGAAGTTTCTCAGCCGAGCAAACCTCCAATTTCAATCTTTTCACCAAATTTCGTGGAGTAATCGAAAAAGGACGATGCGCTCTACAATATGGTATACTAAGCATATTGAACCGTCTTGGTTATCAAAGTTTTTTAGGTCGTCAAATTGGACGTAAAACTGCGCTCCCGGGAGGTTAACCGCCGCGGCGCGCGAGCCCTGTGCGCCGCGCCTACGATTTAGGTCCACTTTGACGACCTAAAAAGCATTGATAACAAAGACTGTTCAAAATGCTTAGTATACCGTATTGTAGAGCGCATCGTCCTCTTCCGATTATTGTGTGAGATTTGGTGAAAAGATTGAAACTGGAGGTTTGTTCGGCTGAGAAACTTCAAGACCCCTTTCTCTCGAAAATTTTTTGAAATCGAGCATTGTTCAAAAATAGACATAAATTGTGATAGAGCGAAAAATTCTGTATAGAACACACTACACAAATCAACTCGGACTTTCAGAAGAAAACCAGAAGCAGCTTCAAAAAATTATTTCTGTCTTTTGAACGACAAACTTTGGGGGTTTGAAACTTTGCAATTTCTACAACATATAGGAAAGAGTAATAGACCATCTCATAGAGAAAATTATCGTCTTTCGAACAGTCTATCAAGTTTTATTTATATCTTTGAAATTGAGCAGAAAAAAATCGCTGTCGGTGAAGTCATTTTTCACCTTTTCGCTTTCCATTTTACCAGCCAAAATAACGATGACATTTAGAGTTGTCACAAATTTCGAACACACCGCTCGAAAGAGCAAATAATTCTCTCTCGAAGGCTCTGTCACATTCTGCAAAAGATTTCGAACTCAGTTTACAACAGTCGTTTGAAAAAAACGGCGGGAACCTTCTTACCAACCTAATATAGTCGCGCAGCCTGCCAGCCAGTGAACTGTCAGTTGTTCCCTTAACATTTTCCCCTTTTCTCTCGGCTGCATTTTTATTAATGTCCTCCTTGTTATCTGTATAGCACCGGTTTAATTGCCCAAAAAAAGATTTAAAAAAGATAAAAGATAAATAAAAGAAGTCTGCGACGTCACAAACAATACACCCTGTTTCCAAGATGCTCTCTGAAGAGCTTTCTCGTATCACTTTGTTCCAAGAGTTCAAAATCGGACAGAATGCAATGGATGCTCACGAAAATACTGTGATTGCATGGGACCAGGTGTTCTCAACTCTGGGTTTAAAAATCTCGAGTCGGGGACACAATCCTTTAAGGTGTACGAGGTCGAGGTTTGGACCCAAAATTGTTTAGGATTACCCTGTCTTTGGTGGAATCGGATCTATTTGACAAAAAAAAACGTTCAGAAAACTTCAAGGTTCAACAGTTGCCAAGTATTTGGAAAAACCCGGAGAGGTGACACTGGAGCAGGGGCTACCACATGAGGGGTGAGGGACATTTGGGCCTTTTGGCAGTTAGAGGTCCGCTGCCTGTCCCGTTGACCTCACCTGCGGATACGGAACCGTCACATACCGTACTCGCTTGAGCCAGAGTGGTCCACTGAAGGAGCACGTTTAGATACACCCAGTGTACCCGTCAGTACGTCATTTCGACGCTTCAAAGATCAGTTCATTGAAATGATAAGGCGTCGTACCCGTATATTTCCACATCAGAATTTTGTTCATTTTCTAATGAGCCTAACCAGAACATCATCATTGCAAACAATAAAGTGAAATTTTCTAACTTGAAAAGTGAAATAGAGTTCGGCGAATACAAGTTGAAACGAAGTTCAATAGGTCGGTCTAGAGTTACACTATGAAATCGAAAGCTTTATTTTCAGCTGAACTAAGAAACATATCCTATCCCATTTCAAATCGCTTCACGACAATTTTCTGGAAGCATCCCGAACAATTGGTGAAATTTTAGGCGCACTTCTCGTAATTTTGTTGGATTACTATTGGGTTGTGTGGGACTTATACCGAGAAGCTCAAGAAGCCCAGGAGTGTCGAACCCTCTACTAGGAGTCCCTTGCGGGCACTCGGGAGACCCGGTCTGGTTATTACCACTTTCCGACATCGTCCCGTAGATGCGACACTAACCCAATGCCAACAAGTTATCTAGTGAATGAGAGCGACTACGCTCTGCCGATTACTTTTGCTCTACCGAGACACACAACAACAACAACAATGCAGATAATCACGGTTTCGAACCGTTCAACAGAACAAGCACGAATAAAAATGCTTTTATTCAACAATAACAAAAACAGCAGGATAACCCTTTACACAACAGCAACTTCAACAAGATGAAGTGCAGCACCCGAGCTTGCGCTCTGCACGGACGGAGCTAACCTGAGCGAGGATCCTACCAGGGGAACTACAAGGATACCTACCGAGACTATCAGGAACTCTCCTGTCAGAACCTTCTAGGTGTCCCTACCGATTACGGGAATACCCGGACCTCGATGGGAATAACCCCAGTACAGCGACTGCACGCAGCCAACTGGGCCTGGGGACACACCAAACAAGAAGGCCTTAAGGGGCTTGCAGACCCGACGAACGAGAATGCTCGTCCAAGCGTATTTTGCTCAAGTGCACTTATAACGGGGAATTCGACGCGCAAACCGTTCGTCGTTTCAGCTGAACTAAGAAACATATCCTGTCCCATTTCAAATCGCTTCACGACAATTTTCTCGGGAAGTAGTCCGCGGTTGCTTGTCCTCGTCCGTCCGCCCGAACAATTGGTGAAATTTCGATCGGCCACGAGGCGCACTCGCCAGTCTCGTAATTTTGTATATTTAGCAATTGCTCCTCATTTCAAATCGTGTTCCACAGAGCTCGATTTTATCTCCTAAGCCATGGAGCTGCACTTTTACGTCTGTTCTGATGACGTTCTGGTTTTAGCCCATTAGTATGAGCACAAAATTACGATGTGAAAGTAGATGGGGATCAACGCTCTTCGAGTTCACTGAACTGATCTTTCATGCCATGTTGGTTATCAAGCGCCTATCGCAACGAATCTGGTCGACCTGAGGACCACTCTGGATGCTCGGGTCATCGTAGTCACCATGCGACTATGGAGCTTGGCTAACCGCGTCCGACGGGGAGGCTGCGGCTGATACGGTAGCTCAAGCGGATACGGTAAGTGATTGTATCGATATAGGATCTTGAACACCATCGAAAGTTATTCTCATTGTTTACTCTATTTTTCCTAGACGACGATTGCCAAGAGAGGAAAGGGAACAGGACAAGTTCGATCGAGAGCTTTCACGAATGATTTCGTAGAGAAACAACTTAGGACTTTTCAAGAACATCTTAAATTGGTTTCTTGTTAGCATAAAAGACAGCAATTAATATTCGATTATAGGTCTGATTTATATTTTGTAGTTTTTTTCACAAGACCCGAATAGGTAGAGTGCTATAGATTAGCTTGAATAATAATCTATCATTGATCTCACACACATCAAACGTTCCGTTCGAGTGTTCCTGGGATTCGAATACTATAATACCATATGTACATACTTATAGATCCTTTTTTCGATGAAGTTTTTCGGACTGCAACCATTGTATTGCTTTTCTGCTTCACCATTCTATTGCTATCCTTTCTATCTTTGTGTTCATCTACGCCCTCATTTGACTTGGAAAAATGCAGAATAGTCTTCCATTTTGTTTTCGATTCTGAAACATCGATGATATAACGCGTACTACTCAGGGATATAGTTGTGCTCGAATGAATATTCGATCGTTCGAATTCGAATAATTCTATTCGAAATCGAATATTCGAATTCGAACATTCGAAAAAACGCGATTTTCGAATGTATTCGAATTCGAATGCTCGAAAAATCGCGATTTTCGAATGTAAACTCGAAAAATCGCGATTTTCGAATGTATTCGAATTCGAATGCTCGAAAAATCGCGATTTTCGAATGTATTCGAATTCGAATGCTCGAAAAAAACCCGATTTTCGAATGTATTCGAGTTCGAATGCTCGAAACATTAGTGTTCGGATGCTCAAATTCGAATGCTCGAAACATTCGCATTCGAACTATAGTTGTGCTCGAATGAATAATCGAACGTTCGAATTCGAATAATTCTATTCGAAATCGAATATTCGAATTCGAACGTTCGAAAAAACGCGATTTTCGAATGTAAAAACGAAAAATCGCAAATTTTTCGAATTCGAATGTCGAAAAATCGCGATTTTCGAATGTATTCGAATTCGAATGCTCGAAAAATCGCGATTTTCGAATGTATTCGAATTCGAATGCTCGAAAAATCGCGATTTTCGAATGTACTCGAATTCGAATGCTCGAAAAATCGCGATTTTCGAATGACATTCGAATTCGAACGTTCGAAAATCGTCGATATTCGAATATATTCGATTATTCGAAATTTTTGGGAGAGCACAACTATACTCAGGGAACTAGAAACACAAGCACAAAACTTCAGTTCACATACTGGTTTTTTTCGCCGGACTTTTCGGAGCAGACGGATGCGAATGCTTCTTCTTAGGTGTATGGTGGTGTGGAGGCGCTTTGAAGAGGTTATCCAGCTTCTTTCGGTACGCAATGTCCTTGTCGTTCTTTCCACCCTGAAATAACTCCAATGATAGACTGAAAACTGTGAATGTATGAGCTAGGAAAGCCTTGCGAAATTTGTCATTTTTTCGCAAATTGCTAACAAGGGAGGTCAGTGGACTTCCCCCAAAGATTCCAATCGAGACCTATATAGTTTTGTAAAGCATCGAACGGAGATTACAACGGTGTAGTTTGTTTTTGCTAAATGGCAATGAGCGGTCCAAAAAAGGCGAAAAGGTGGCTTAGTCGGTAGCATGTAGTGCTCACAATGTGGTGGTCAGGGGATCGGTCCCTCTGCAAGACTTTTCTTTTGCCTTCATGCGCTAGATTCCAAATTACGCTCCTTCTGCAACTGTGTCGCAGTTTTGGGATAGAATCGCGTTTGGAACGAGTATGGCCCACAGAACACTCACAGAGGGCAATGTACTCTAGTCCCTACGTATGTGACTTACACCTACCGTAACCAACCCAAATCGATTCCAAATTCATAAACTAATGTCAGATTCGTGATCAGCGCCTCGAATAACCCCCGTAGACAAAGTTTGGGCTAAATCGGGGATTTCGACCCAATCGCCCTACTTTGACTACGGACCCTAGCAAGCGCACGTCAGACACAATGGGAAAAGCTGATGCTAGATTTGTGAATTGTGGATTTGTCAGCAGCCAAAAAGATCTTTTTTGATGAATAGGGAAAGAAACACATCCAAAAATGGAGTATCTGCATCGTTTAGAGTCTAAAAAGTGGAACAATAGATTAATGATATTCTCAGCATTCTTGGTACGTAGCGCATGAAGGCAAAAGAAAATCATAGCAAAGGGACCGATCCCTTGACCGTCAGACTGCAAGTCCTACGTGCTAGCCACTGAGCCACCGTAGTACTACCTCTGAATGTTAACACTTTGAACCGCTCTCGCCACTACTTTCTCGCCATTAGTTAATGGTCAAGATTTTTCGCCTTTTTTTGGACCGCCCATTGCCATTTAGCAAAAACGAACTATACCATTGTAATCGCAATTCGAAGCTCTACATGACCATATAGGTCTCGATTGGAATCTTTGGGGGAAACAATAAGAGCAGCAGAATTGGTAAGCGCTTTCCACAGTCGCCTCTCCTTCTTCTGTCGTTCACTGGTACCCTCAGTAATTCAGAGCTTTCAACAAATCGACAAGTTCCCTTACAGAGTTTCTGTTTCCCTAGACTTCGCAGAGAAAACTATGTCAAAAAAACACTGAAAGAAAGTGAGGACATTGTACTGAGAGGTTTTGCTGTTTATCTTACTCCATGGAGCTACGATGAATCCTTACTTTCAAACCAGAGAAAGGAACTCCAGAAATTCACTTCTACCGACCATCAACAAGCAAAAAACGGTAAATGAGCAAAAGAGAACTATGCGAATCGGATTCACACCAGCCAAAAAGCCAAGGAGCGTTAGACTCACAAAGAGATCTATGTCGCCATCTATCTCCTCGTCGGGCATATCACATCTGCAGGGTTTAACAGCTTTTTGAGTAAGGAATGAATACTTTTGAGCCTCCTAAAAAGCGGTTATCAGCTTAACTTCTAATATATGTGTTTGTAATCTGACCATTTACCGCCTCTCCACTTTCCAAGTATCTTCTATCATTTTTCAGCTGTTATATTTCTAAGCTTGCATGGTGCAATGGTAAAAGGCGCCACTGGCACTCAGTTAAGCGATCGATTCCAGCCCGGGCTAACCAAGACTTCCACCCCACAAAGAGAACTATGTCGCTATCCATCTCCTCATCGGCGCCGCATTTGTGTTCAACTCAGAATCGTACAGTCATTATGAATGTGCGTTTAGCCTGCAAAACGACTTATGGGTACCAGACTCGTCTGTGGAGGTAAAGACACTGACATGGTTTAGCGGCTGGCTCCCGTGAGTCATTTTCTAGGCCAAATGCACATTCATAATGATTATACGATTCTGAATTGAACCCGAATACGCGACGCGTCCTTAAGGGACTGATCAACGCCGACACCTTTACCTTTACCTATTTCTAAGCTGGTCGGGGCTTTTGTTTCGAATCCTAATCACTACGGTCGTGTGCATAAGCTTTTATAGTCTATGTAGTTTACAGGCTTTGAGAAATAGGGTAATCGAAGACACAACCTTAAGCAATTCGTTAAACGATTATTATGATTCTTATCATCATCGATGATGTCCCTTCGCGCTCGTCTTTTCTTCTTGAAGAATTACGGCGGCGTTTGCCTTCTTTTGCCATATTTCAGATTGTAGGAGCCTTGCCCATACGTAACTTTCTCTCCTCTACTACATACTACAGATAGCTACAGGGAATGTGCGCACATGATGTTGTTGTGCATCTTTAATTCGTGCAAAATGTTTTCAAAGCTATCTGATTGCAATTATTTCCATACCCCATAAAGTCGAGTGTCCTTCGGCCAGCCATAGGAAGTTGCGCACCTCATGATTAAAGCCGTTCTGCCATTTCAAGTGAGCTATAAGTAAGATTTATCCGGATTCCTTGACAAGAATCAAAGGCCCCCAACGTCCGGATTTGAACCTGCTCGACTCCTCTGTGAGGGCAGGGCGTAATGTATGACAAGCTGAACACTAAATAAATAGCTTGGGTAACTCAGTGTCTGGAATGACCGAAACAATAATTGTTGACGGCATAACGACGAATCTGTCATTCCGCGGTTCACGGCGTTCTCGAGACCAAAAGTGGACACTGTACGAGATTACTGTAGAACGTTATGGTATCGGCGTTGATCAGTTCCCGAAGGTCACGCCGCCGCACTCGTGTGCCATCTAGAATCGTAGAAGCTTGAAGAATGCGTATTTGGCTTATACAATGACTTGCGGGGCCAGCCTCTACCAAGACAGTGTTTTCACCTTCCTAAACAAGTCTGGTATCAATTTACCTAACCCATGAGCGATGGAAGGCTTGGCTTGCACGGGCGAGAATCGATCGACCATGCGAGTGTCAGTAGCGCCTCTTACCACTGCACCGCATTGCTTTTGCGTGCGTCCAAGATTTTGTGGTTACCTTCTATAATAGCTGTATAAGAAGAAACTCTAAGTAAGTCACAATGTCTGGACGACGCAATTTGTTTGTAGCTACTCATTTGGTTTCTAATCCTAATTACCACAAAGGTTAGGTGAGCATTGGTCTACAGTTCATAAAAAAAGCTGTCCTTTAGCTTTCTCAATTGGAAACGAAGTGAAAATCATATAAAAATCGTATTGGAGCTCGAGGAAATGCTACGTAATCGTTTTTATAACAGTTAATAACTGTAAATGCGCTGAAACTTCCGCTAAATACACTGTCGGCAATGGTGGGCAATATGACAACCATTCAGCCAGTTGCGTTTAAACAACGCAACTGGCTGAATGTTTTCTAAATAAGTTTGAAAGAGTGTTGATTTTTACCTTAGTTGTTCTGAGGAAATTCACTATAAAAGCCGCAAGTCAAACGGAGAATAGAACGGAGGAACCACATCGCTCCGAAAATGCTGCCTGCTCCAACAAAACTCACCTTCGTATCTATTGTGGATATGCTAAGTGCTGTCTTTATAGAATCGTCCTGAAACTCGTGTCCTATGTAGTTGAAGGTATAACGCCTCAGTTCAAAAGCTTTCTCTAGAGCGGACACCGTCCGTCTATTAAGTTGGTGCAAAAATAATGCCGTTTTTTTACCATCAAATCTAAAAGACCGTAGTTTCTTTCAAATCATCTTTTTTTTCAGAAGCAGTAAGAACCACTAAAACCACAGTGTTCCGGCCGTGAACATGCTGATTTCTCTCAGTAGCTCCGAAATTCGAGCTTCTAAAAGCGACGATTTCGGTGAAGATGCATTTTGTACTACGTTTGGTCTTCAAAAACTTCTTGTGTATGACGTCGTCGAGGTGCGCGAGAAAAGAGAAAGTGTGCAAGCGAAGAGCGAGGGTACTATTCCACACATTGCACTCAAGCGTTCAAGCACTCTTTTTTCTCTTCGATTTTGCTCGAATGTCACTTAAGGGGGTTTTCTGGGATACTGATCACGAATTTGACATTTGCGGGAACTAAGGCACATAAATAAAGCCGACTGGAATCAGAGACATTCACGCAAAGGGATCGCCAGGTCACCTCCATTGCGAAAATCCCGGAATTCTTTTCGTTTTCTATCGTATTATAATTATTTTATTGTTCACTCGTTGCATTTCCATAGTGAATAAATTTGTAGTGCTTAATTGTGTTACCCCAATACAAACCTACTCGCGTCGCTAACCCGCTACAACATGAGTTTTCGGCATTTCGACCGGAAACCGCTGATATCGCCTGCAGGGATAGCAGGGTGGACCAGCTAAGATTGCCAGTTCTGGCGAAACTTCGTCTCATTTTACATGCCGACACCTATTCTGACGTTTGCTTTTCGGATTTCGGCAGAGGACCTTCCATATCGTTGAAATGGATGATCAGGTTAAAATCACCGAGTTGGCTAAAACTTTATACAGTAGGGTAATTTGGGATTTGTTCACGAATCCGATGTGTTTTTGGCAGATTTCGACCGATTTCGGCAGATTAAGGCCCCTGTTATAGTCCCATTCCCGATCGCCGATCGCCGGCGATTGGCGAACGCAACTCGTACGGGTCGTACCGGGACCGTTCAAAATGACACTGCGAACGGCCGCCTCGGGACGAGTTGTCTCGGCAGTCACACCCCCTCCGGCGATGGGTGACGATCGGACCCTGTTATAGTCCCGTCGGTCGATCGCCGCCGATCGCCGACGACGGGCGCCGACGATCGTCGGCGATGGCCGGTCGCTGTGCTGTGCACTGCGACTGGCCGTCGTGTCAACCGAGGTGAGTTTTTTTCAATGGTAGGGTTTTTTCGAATTTTTACATATGTCATGTATTTTATTAGGGTTGTTTTGTTTTTCTTATGTTTCATGTCGTTTTGGTGTTTGTTTTGTGACTAGGGTCGAGCTTCGATCCTGTATTTCTACCATTTTGTTACATTGCGCTTTGTTATGTTTTTTTTGATGAGCCATCCCTACCTTACTGATGAGTCCCGGGGATGGCTCAATTTTATTTTCTTTCAATTTTTTTCCGTCTAAGGTTTAGGGACGAAACGGATAAGTTTGTTTTTGTCAGTTCTCTCATTTATGTTATTGTACTATTGTTGTTTTTTGTTTGTGCCTGGATAGAAATGCCGCACTGTGATTATTTATTTTCAGGCATAGCCACGTTTTCTACTATACTCCTTCTTTAAAGGCAAGTATTGCCTTTCCAGGAATATTACATCGGTTTGATTCTTTTTACATCTGTGTGTTGCATATATAATGTGTATATATTGACTATATTGAAAATTGATTATATGTTGCGTATATGTCTGTGTATGTATACGCAATATATGTGTGTGTTGTTTCTATATGTATATGTATATATATATATATATATATATATATATATACATATACATATACCACATATGGCATATACATATATGAAGATGGAATATTATTCCCCAATCTGAACGGTCGCCGGCCGTCGCAGGCCATCGCCGTCGGTCGGCGAGGTCGCCGGCCATCGCCGTCCCCGCGCACTTTCCGGTCGCCGGCGCCGCCAGGGGCCCCTTCCGCGCCGACATCATATCGCCAGCATTACTCGCCTAAATTTATCCCTAAAGGACGAAGTCGGGCGAAAATCGAACAGAGCAACATAATCCTGATCAGCATGTAAAATTATGTATCTGAACGAATTTTGTGCCAAATCTGAAAATTTGACGCGATCACCGTAGTTAACGAAACGTGTGGTCTCCGATCGAAAATCGAAAAACGAATGCCAAATTCGTAATCAGCACCTCGAATAACCTCCATTTGCGAGGTTTGGGGGCGATTGATTGGTAAAGCTAGATCTCTTCAACCACCGTTGTGCCATACGTCTGTTACTCAGGATAGAGCACAAGCTGATATCACGAGCTGTCTGCACAACTTATTGACATAGTTTTAAGTACAGCAGTAAATTATTTCGGACTTAATTCTTCAGTACTCTTCTGCTTCTACTTCTTTTTGGGCTACTTTTTCTTTAGTTCTCCCTATTGATTTTTATCGATTCCGTTGTTTGAATCACTATCTTCTGTGGGCTAGATTGGCACACAACGAGCCTGAGAAATCGCACTATTTTCTAGCTTTCTGACCTTTTGTGGGAACGCATTATACATTGTATTCCTCATTTTCAACTTTCTCTCTGGCTATGAGGGTGGGTGTGTACCTGTCAGTATTATAAATGACATCACTATGGTATTTAAGATTCTAAAAGGTATAGCCAAGGTTGACCTCGCCGACTTATTCCACTTTACACCTGATGAAACTAGGACCAGGCATGGCGGTATAAGGCTCTCTGACTCGGTGGCGAAAAGTTAGATCAGAGCAAACATCTTCTCCCACAGATCATTGCGGTTCTTCCCTCCCTTTATTAAGGAAGGGGCTCTGAAAATGTCTACGGATCGTTTTAGAAAGTTTCTTGACCACCGACTACAACAATCTCTTACATCGAACTTATTGCTCCCTTCTAGTTCATCATCCTTTCATCCTACTGTTAAATTTGCTGTTTCTGTTTTTTATGGGTCTTCTTTCCTTTAATACCATTTCTTTGTACTTACCTCTCTTGCTCAGAAGAATCGTATTGTTTTGAGCTGTCTTCTTCAATTGGTCAATGTGTTTGTTTTTACGTGGTATGGAATGTCCACGTCGCAATAAAGTAAAGTGAAGTATTGATTTCCTATATGAGGAAAAGCAAAGCAGTTCCGCCAGAGTATGCCTTGTTTTCATCTCATGTGTCTCCTCGTATCATTATTTTCTTCTCACAATGGCTCTTCCTATTTTCACTAAATGAACCGTTCCGCTTCATAGACAGTTAACGCTGTTGCACTACTGTTTGAGTCCGCACAATCACGCGTTATGTGATTACATCCACTTCAAGACGATCATGTATTGAATGACTTTTCTCATCATTCGCGCACCGCTACTTTGATTTGTGTATATTGTTGGTTGTACTGTAAATTATCCATTAGTAAATCTTGATTACCCAACTTTGAGATAGAGTGGAAGTCCAGCGTGACAGCGTCGACGGTTCGCGACTACCAGGCTGTCCAATGATTCCTGTCCGAAAAATTCACCATTTTTAATTCCTTTTCAACTTTATTGAAAAGCAGGTCTAATCGACAATATAATCACCACAGTTGTCCACAACAGTGGACCATCGATTGGGCAGGTCGACGATGCCCTTCGCCCAGAACTCCGGGGGCTGCGACTCGAAGAAGTTCGCGATGTCCGATTTGACGTTGTCGTAGTTGGTGAATTTTTTTTCGGCCAAATGTGGTAGTCGAAGAGTTTGAAGCTCGGGTAATACGGCGAATGAGTAGCCGTCTCCCAGCCGAGCGTCGCCATTGTCTGCTGTGTCTACTTAGCCACGTGAGGGCGCGCATTGTCGTGCAGCAGGTGGACCGAGGCCCGTCGGGGACGCATTTATCGGATGGCGGAGGCTAGTTTCTGGGGCTGATCGGTGTAGATGGAGGCGGTGATCGTCCTGCCTTGCGGGAGCAGCTCGAAGTGCAGCATGCCCTTGGCGTCCCACCAGCAGCAGAGCATGAGCTTCAGCGGGTGCAGGTCGGCTTTCGGCGTCGTCGGTGGCTTTTCTCCGCGCGGGATTCAGACGGCACGGCTGGCGAGGTTGTCGCAGAGGACTCAGCTCACATACCCAGCGACCAGGTCCCCGAGAAACTCCTTGCATGTGGACGAAGGAGTAGCTACTTGCAGACGGCCACGCCGCTCTGCTTGCTGACGTCCGCCAGATGGTGGGGGATCAAACATGCCAGAACTTTGTTGTAGCCGAGTAAGTTTAGTTGATTGTGGATGGTGATCGTCCTGCCTTGCGGGAGCAGCTCGAAGTGCAGCATGCCCTTAGCGTCCCACCAGCAGCAGAGCATGAGCTTCAGCGGGTGCAGGTCGGCTTTCGGCGTCGTCGGTGGCTTTTCTCCGCGCGGGATTCAGACGGCACGGCTGGCGAGGTTGTCGCAGAGGACTCAGCTCACATACCCAGCGACCAGGTCCCCGAGAAACTCCTTGCATGTGGACGAAGGAGTAGCTACTTGCAGACGGCCACGCCGCTCTGCTTGCTGACGTCCGCCAGATGGTGGGGGATCAAACATGCCAGAACTTTGTTGTAGCCGAGTAAGTTTAGTTGATTGTGGATGGTGGATTTGTTGCAGCCGAGCGTCGTCGCCAGCTCCCAGGTGGTGGCTTCTGGCTTCTCCTTGATACAGCGATGTAGTTCGTCATCATCCACCATGGAAGGCCTCCCGCTGTGCTCTCTGTCTTCGAGGCTCGTGTCGCCATTCTCGAAACGATTGAACCAGCGCCTGACTGTGCGTTGGTACACTACATCCTCCTTGCGCGCTCTGCAGATGTTAGCGACCACGGTGGACTTGTCGTTGCCGAGCAGCCGCTCGTAGTACACGAACGTACGGATTCGACCTCGGTCCATATTAGCTTGTACTGGTAGCTAGACGTGGCAACTGCGCCTTTTATACCGCTGACATGGAACTCTGGAGATCTTTCTAGAAGATCCTCACACTTGCCTGATATTATAACACGTTTAGGGAAAATTATAGAATTTTGAAAATTTTCGGACAGGAATTATTGGACAGACCGACTAGCATATTCAGATTACGCAAGACGACGTATAGCACGGACATATTAATTGGGAAAATTCTCCAGAAGTATTACATGAATATGAGCAGTATGAAAACGACATTACCTTCGCACCGACCCACTGAAAGTTCAAACAAGTAACAGAAGGCTTACTTCTTGAGTAGCTTGAATCTGGAGAGATTTCTTATGCATTTGCTGCAAAAGTCTGCATTCAATAATGCTCCTGTCGACAGAAGGTAGTGAAAAATGCTCCGATCGATAGGAGCGGTAGGCGAGAAGAGGTCGCTCACCATTAAGGTTGTTGTTCGTTTCCGCATACCTTCCTGAAACAGTTCATCGAGATACAGTGTCGGCCAAAAAACTTTCCACTTTTTTTGGATGTAACTCCTTAGGGACTGGAGCTTTTGAACTATTTTTTTTTCACAGTTAACGGAGAGTGACAAGAGTATGCACGTGTTAGTTTCATTTTGATGAGGTCCTGAAATTCCGTGAATTTTTCCATCAGTGAAGTAAAATGCGCATTTTTGGAAGAGCGAATAAATTTTCCCTACTCTAAAACAAGTGAAGTTTTTGCAACCGCTTATGTGCAGTTTGGAAGAAGAAGATTCTTCCTACAAAATGATATATCGATGTTTTTGGTACTCTTAGCTTTTATTATTTTTAGGTGGTCCAATGGGGTCGTGTCGAAGAGGTGTCAATGACTTTTCGATGCAACTCGTGCCTTGTATACAGAGGCTTTCACGGAGTCTTATATGCAGTTTGAAAAAGAATCAAATGCGCTATCGGACACTGCGCTCATTCTCTCATGATGTTGAGTTTGTAGAATTTTATTAAAGAAAAACTACAAGTTAGAAGCGTCATTTTAGCCCCTGTACAATTTTTTCTGCTTAGAAGATTTTTCGAAACCCCAAATACCGTGCGCAAGAGGAAACATTGTTCTACGCGAAGATGTTTCTTAAAATTTTCCACATATCTGGTTTCGAACGTTTTTAGGCAATTAAAGTGAGTGCATCCAATGATCACTGATTTCCGCGCGCGACGATTGCGTGCCGTATGCGCGAAATGTGAAAGTGAATATCTTTTCAGGTGTTACTGTAGGAGACAGGGTAAATAGTAGCGCACCTTTCTATTTTACTGCTCTGCTTTGCTGTACTGCGGCAGTAGAGTCTGAAGGGCCTTATAGTGAAAGACGTTGCCTACCGTGCAAGCAATCGTTTTCTTCGCTCCACTCATCATCCCCTGATAGGTTGCTTTGAACTTGCTCTGTTTAACAGCAGTGACCTTCTTCTGTGGTTCGGCTGCAGCTACGGCTACAGGTGTCTGCTTCGCATCTGTAGCGCTCTCCACATTGAGGGGTTGGGGAGCCTGCGGAGCATCCGGAGAAACTGTCTTCACCGATGGTTTCCGGCTGCGCGCAGCTTGCGGATGTGCCGTATTTAGCGATGGCTTGCTCCTTTGAGGAGGCTGCGCCATTGCTGTCACCTCCGTGGACATTTTCATTTTGTTCTGTCTTGTCTCGTTACTCGTCGGTTTAGTTTCTGCCTGATTCTGTGCTTCTGCTTCATTTGGACTAGGCATGGTCATACTTCCACCCATAAATTGTGAGTTTAAGAAAACACTGGGAGTTCTATGTGGCTCATTAAAACCGTCTTGGTTTTGCGCATATTCCTCGTGCAGCGCCACATCGCTCCTCCTTACGTTCATACAACTAACATTCCTGTAAAGCGAGTATTCTTTCTGAGCACCGGCTTCTCGCATTTTCTTGCCAGCTGCGCCAACATTCACCTGAAATGTTTACAACGACGTCTGAAAAAATAATGCAGAACGGCGCAATGAACACGCCCAATTCAGTAATCGGGGAGAACTGTTAGATTTCGATCAAGTTCCTTCCCTTTTGTCACATTCCCCGTGTTGAACTGCTCACAAGTATTACTTTTCCATCAGCTTTATAATGTTTCCACTCAATACACACCTCTGTCCTACATGTGGCAATTCTTCGATCCACGAGAAGTATAGGACCAAACTAAAGGGCGAGATAGCTTGAAGCTACGGTAAAGGTAGAGGATCGGCGTTGATCTGAGGACGCATCGCAGCCATCGTTTGCGCTGCCTCCGGGTCCACTGTCATTTTCGTGGTCTGTGACGGTGGCACGGTAACAGACCAATGAAGGCGAGCAAGAGCATTCCATCATTCCACTAATGTTTCACTACGGAGAGCACGGAGGTTCAACCACCTCATCCGATGCGTTCGACAGTGGCGCTCAAAAATGGGTACTATGTGGGTCGGAACTGGGGGTAGGGTGGTGGTCCGCAACATTACGTCGTCGACTCGGTCGGTTTTGACACGTCTAACATGTGAACTCTTCAGAATTGTTCACACCACCACAATGGAACAATGATAAATATGGCAATGCTAACATGTTAACCAGTATAGAGTAGTGGAACGTTTTTGGAATGGGCGGAACGGTTTTCCACCCACCCCGGGGCTCCTCCCCTAGCCTGACCGCGTGGCGAAGCCACGCCGTGACTACTCACAATGCACACTATTTCGTCGCCAAATCAGCAATTGGGCAGAGAGGCAGAGAGAAGCGAAATAGTCTGCGTCTTGAGTAGAGTGTGCGCAGCGTCAGAGACGCAGAGTCACTCGCGTCTCTGCCCGTGGCGCACTATTTCGCAATGACATTATCGCGCTAGTCCGTTCCGCCTGTTCCATTATCGCGCTAGTCGACGCGAAATTACAGACCAGCCTGCCGTACCCCCCAACCCATATACCACAAATGATCATTCATCGGTACCACTGTCCAAATGGTGGTTACCGGCAGTACTACAGTGAAAATATGTATATACCCCTGCCAACTTCACTGCTCTCTTCTTCAGTCGTCATTGAGACGTTCGCCCCGTCAAAACTAAGAATGTGTCTGTGGCCTACGATGGAAAACATTTTCGAACAGCACCTAGAAATGGGTACATCATCACGGAGCCACCTAGTTGGGGGCGGATTGCGACATTCATTCGTAAACGGGCAAGCTTCAACGCATAAAAGCAACTGACCAACACTAAAGTAAGTAGATGAAGAGGTCCCAAAGGGGAGTAAGTGTGCTGGTTAAAAAGTCAGCAACTTCGAAGTCACGTCGCACCTATCGGGACGCACAGTGAATGAGAAAATGAAGCCACTGCTTACGCCATGAAGAGAAGTTGGATAACTAAGCAGATATCAGTGACTGATAAGAACTGACAAGTACCATCGGAAGCTAATGGTGTGTATCATAGCGAGTATAGAAGAGAATCAGGGGCGGGGCACGTTATGAGTATGCCGTAGTTGTAGCACTGGTAATGAATGTTAATAAATGAGTAATTACAGAAGATGATATATTATAAACACACCGTGATGTAAGGAAAACTCTAACGATCGCTCCAGTGCGCGTCGTACTTTGTCACACTATTTTCACTCTGACCACAAAAGAAGCAAATGACTAAATTGCTTATCCAGTATGAGCAGGCTGTCCATTCCGCAATCAGATGATGATGAGGTTTCGAAAAGGGAAATTTTAACTTAAAAAAAAACCAGAATCGGGCTCTTGCACAGGTGATAATAAGATTCGATGTCATGTCGTCAGCTGTGGGAGAAGTACGATAAGGAGGATAAGGACGGTTCCTCTCCGGCAACGGGCCCATCGCAGCGGAGCTCAAAATGCATAGCTTCCCTCTATACAGCACTGCAGCTGGGCTCTTTGTATGCTGCTGTGTGCGGGGACTCGGAACAGTGCTGCCCGCCAATTGTAGTTAGCTTCGACTCCTGCCACAGTACTGTCCTGAGAGGATCTGCACCATCCTTTTTGCCCTTGCGGTAAACTATCCGAATCTCGGCCCACAGTAGCATACAAAAAACCCAGCTGCAGTGCTGTATAGAGGGGAACCATGCATTTTCAGCTCCGCTGCGACTGGTCCGTTGCCGAAGTACCATAGGCCTAACCAGAAGGAACGCGACTTAACATGTCAAATGTTGTAAGGAACGAGATGTAACATGTTATGTAATGAATGGGTGATAACATGTTAAATCCTCGTCGATACGTGGTGATCGGCCGTCAACGACCAATCAGAGTGAAGGGGCGTGACCCCATGTATAAATCCGGCCGACGTTAACCCAAGGCAACTCATTTTACTTCGCTCACTTGGAGTCGTCGTCTCTGCTCAATGTGGGATTTTCTGCTGCTAGGCTGAAGAATCGGCCGTTGACGTATTCTACGGAGTCATCGACCTTGCTGCCGAGGTATTATTCTTATTCGTCTGCATCCTACCCGCCGTTCTGAACCTCTTCCTACGTAGACGAGATCTATCCTGACTCGAGTTCGCCTGCCCGAGGATATATTTGCTACCTTCTGGACCATTCGACGTAGTCACAGGTAAGTCCTACGTCTTCATTGTGGCCTCGGCATCCCCGACCGCGCTTCTTCATGGACGACTGGTGTTAGGGTAGGACGGGTCCAAGTAGGAAGGAAGTATAAGGGGAGTGATAAGGGGGCGGTCGGAGGGACCACAATTTGTGGCTGATGGCCGCCGCTCGGAGGAGCGGCAAGGCCCAGCGCAGGGCTTTGGGCCGCCTACAGCAGGCGGTTCGGGCCCTCCAGCGGGCAAGGGCCGTCAGTCGTCGGAGGAGCGGCTCGTCAGGGAATGAAGAAGAAGCCACAGCCGCAGCCGGAGCCACAGCCGAAGCCACAGCCGAAGCCGGAGCCGTACACCGCCACCAAGAAGCCTGTAAACGGCGTGCGGAGGAATATAATTTGTTATATATTTATATAATTAAAAGAATAGTTTCGTGTTACATAAATCATTATGTTCTGTAAAGGAAAAATAAAGATAGAATGTTGTGCAGTGGTGGTTAAATCGTCGGTGGAGCCGTGCCAAAACACGCTAGATAACTATATCCTCCCGAAGTAGTGACTGAAGGTCACTAGGGGGATGTTAGGGTAGGCCGGGTTAGAGTAGGAAGGAAGGATAAGGGAGTGATAAGGGCGGGTGGTTTATGTGTGTAAACATGTTCACTGTATAAGTTGCTTGTGCGGTTAGAATAAAGCCTCTGGTCGTCTTCTAACCACTGGTGACCAAGTAACCCTTCCCCTCAAGTAGTACCCTTAACACATAAGTATGAGCAGCGCTTCGTTTCTCCCTCTTTGCTACTAACTGTACTAACTTATTTGTTATTAACATCGAGCACTAAGCTCATAGGTGGACGACTGTGGTGTGTTCGTTTCTTTCAAGTGACTTTTCCTTGTTTTCTTTCTACATCTGGTCAAAAATGCTAGGATCTAACGACTTTTGGTGATCCATTTTGGTAAGTCATTAACCTCGATGTGTGTTCAGGCCTCCAAAGATGACGGGAAAGTCGAAACCTTATTCTGTCGAATAAAGTTTATCCACCTAACAACCTCGTGCGGCAGAAGTAATTAATACTAACAGATCGTCGTCAACGCCGATGTCCAAAGACGAGAGAACATAGGAAAAGCTGTCTATCGTTCTCTTTGCAGCTCTAATAATGCTGCGAAACCGCATCAATTGATCAAAATTGCTCTGCTCTCACCAACCTCCCGCACTAGCGCCGCATCCGAAGAAGAGGCCGCGGTTCTACAATCGCCGATCCTCCTTGGCCCATCCCTCCTCTATACCGCCGTCGGGCAGATGCTAACTCCGGCCACAGCCCCTCGCGCAGTGGAGACCGGGGGCGGGGGCGGACCCCCGTGATCTGAAGTTAAATAGTAAACGTTTCGATTTTTTTCTAATCCATTGAGGGAGTGTGCAGTGTGTGTATATATAAAGGAATGGTCCGCAATAAAGATGCTACTCACTACTGTTCGCAACTGTTCCCATCAAGCTCAACCGCCAATCCATCAAAACTCGCCTGCTGCTTCCGGAGTCAGCCGCCAATTCACCCCTCGCCGTCGCAATAGAAATGTCAGCCACAAAGGCGCTCACAACGAGCAACGACGAGTTGGGGTCAGCTGCAATACTTGTATAGTTTGCCGTGTGACGGAGATCTCAGCGACGAGATGAACGCTTGCACTTCAACAAGATGGGATGCGTCAACAGACGTGTTCTGCGATAGAAAACCCCAAGTGAACTCGAAGATCTACTGGACAGTGGTGAGGACCGTTGCTCTGTATGGAGCTGAGTGCTGGCTTTTCGAAGAAGAGGTAGAACGTCGTATCAGCGTCGCGGAAAAGAAGACGTCAAGATGGATGGCTAGCGTAACACGACGAAATCGGAGGACAAACGCAGAAATAAGACAACGGTTTGAAAAGGCTCCGACTGCCTACGAACTTCGTGAGTTCCGTTTGAGGCGGTGTGGACCCGTGCTCCGAGAAAGTTATGACGCAGCACTTTGCACCTCTCCAATACTACATGCAGTACTTCATTCAAGAACAGTTCGGTTTAGAGCAATACAATGCACCAGTTATCCACCTAGAAATGAGAGTGATAACAAATACCGATGTTCAATCCACAGAACTAATTGTAAGAAGGAAATACATTCCGAATATTCGTAGCATATATCACAAGAACGAATTCGACTCAAAGCTCATAGAACAATTTTAGTAGTAGAGCACTACGAAAGAACAGGTTGTTCTTAGCATAACAGAAAAGCAACCACTGACACGACTGGAAGAACACATTAAACACTTTCTCGACGAACTGTAGTACCTTTTCACCGCTGATTCCATCACTGGAAATGTATCCATGCGACAGTGGTTGCTCATCAGTCGGAACAAAAGTTGTTAAATTTTAGTAAGATATGTGTAAAAGATTTAGAAGCTCAGCTGAGCCCCTAAACCATGTATACTTCTGAAAAGCACGCAATAACGGAAAGACATTAGAGAAAGAGATCCGGCAGTTCTGCTCGTCATGCATATAACCGACTTGGCCAGCGGTAATGTTACAACCAAGGGGAAAAAAGGAGGAAGGCAAATATCGGCGTTATGATTTTACTCATAGTTGCCATGAGTGAATTGATTTGAAGTTCCTTTGAGGGAACCTTTTAGAGATACAATCAAACGTTAAACTCCAGAGATCCGACTGGTCTTCTTGGCGGATGAGGAGCACGATGAGCGCGAATCTGGCTCACACGAACAACCAGAGGTGTTCTGATGGTCCGATCTCTGGGTGCCGTGCGATTCCGCGTGGACAGCGACCCTCCTCGTCTCCGCATTCTCGGATTACTGTTCTGGTACTCGACACATTCGCTTTCCATCGCATCGAGAATCTCAATCTCACTTTCCGGTCGGCGCTTGCCTGAGGTTCGAATCATTCAAAGTTATAGTTTTGAAAAGTAGAGCGAAATTTGCGAATGTGCACTTCAATTGATAAGGTTCCTACTGATAAGTCGCTGTAGTCTTCTAACGACGGGCCGCGACATTCGGTTCCATTCAAATCGTAGAAGCATGATTATTGCGCTTTTGGCCCAAACAATGACTTGCCGGTGCAGCCGCTACACCGAGTCAGCGTCTATTACTTCCCAGACAGGTTTGGTACCAATTAATCCGACCTCGGAGAAGAGGAAGGCTTAGTTAGCCCAGGCGGGCATCAATCGCTCGATCGTGTTAGTGTCAGTAGCGCATCTTACTACTGCAGTATGCATGCCCTTATGAAGTGCTTCGGGTTCCAGTATCCCAGTTACCGAATGGAGATACAAAACAAAAACGAGTCTTACAAATCTCAATTCCCGAAGAAAAAGATGGTCTGATCGAGAAGATCAAGCTTCTTGACATATAGATATCTTAAGAAGGTCAAATCTCTGTGGCGAGATTACGAGAATATCGTCCGTACGCCGCTACCTACTCTCAGGTTCTATAATAGATTGTAATAACGATGTGGTGAAGAAATGTATCGTCTAGTTGAATTCCGTTCTATTTGGCTGTTAATTTTGAATTGTCCTCACGCGTGTTTAATTTTGACCACGATATAAACAAATGAATTAATAAAACCAATATGCTGTTGAAACGCTTCACCTTGACTTGTTGCTTACAAGAAGGGAGAGGAATGACATCATTACGGTATACAAGATCTTGTACGGATTAATTGATCTCAGATGCTGGCTTTTTCACTCTTACCAAATCCACTACGTATGGTTGGAAGTTTAAACTCATGTTAGTCTTAAATGCCCAAGATTTTGTTTAGAGCGCTGTTCCTTTGCTTACAAAGTGGGGATGGAAATTCTAAGATAGAGCAAATCAGCTCAAATTCCGACTACACTTGGCAAATTCAAGTACATTGCTAAGAGACACCTTCTGGATTAATAGTCAAATATTTCCTGATGCTTCTACTTCAGTATTCACTTATCTTTACTTACTTCTGTTGCCTTACCTCTCTTCGGGCCCCTTTGCACTTTAGCACTAATTGAGATTGTTCTGCGCCACTGTTTCCTATTATACTGTATGCGTATGACAAAAAAATAATATGATGTCTGAACAGCAGCAAATCGCACGAAGCTCATTAGAACAGATCAGCGAAGCAACGTACTTGGATTCATGGACAAAAACGACTCCACAACTTCACAAAACACGGCGTCCTTCTGCATGGCGTGAATTGGACCACGGCACTGAAAGCACTTGTTTTTCGTGATGAACACGGGAAACTCTTCGACTTATCGGATCTAACCTGGGGACACACTGCTGCCTGGTTCGTTCGTTTCCATGATAGAAGACAAGAATAGCAGAATTTGTGGTAACATGGACTTACACTAAAATCACTCTACACTAATAATATTGTATTCAGAATTACTGGAAGATAAAAGACAAGTACTATGGAGAAAACATACGAGGCTGGATTATGGAACACTTCCATGCATATTGAACATCGCATGATTATTTCAAAACTGGCTGGAACACTAAGCGGGCAGCCAACCTCCTCCTAGATCCATTGAGAGATATTAGAATGGTAAAGGGTATATTGCAAAAAAAATCACACTACCACGGTATCCGTCTGCGGCGCTTCATCCATATGCTCTGCAACCTGGAACTCAAGAAATAGACCGCTAAGCGATTATTAGGCAGACAGAATGAGGACAGTTACGAGTGAAACTATGGAGATATATATCCACGACTCCAAAGATAAGATAACGAATAACATCAAGTGCTTGTACTATTAGCCTAACGTCATTAAACAGTCATTTATTATTCTACTTACTTTGACGGAAGATCTATAAAATCAATTAAAATGATGGAAAAATTGAAAAAATAATCGAAAAACCATCAACTCCGAATCAAGAACCAAAAAAGTAGACAAAGACTAAATTAGATGAAGATCAAGGAAAACTCTAAACAGTAAGCACGAACTAACAAAGCCATTACCGAATCCATTGTACTCGGTTGTACCAACGCAGGCGTGGAATGGGTCGAAACCTGGAACGTATCGAGCTCAAATCGTTCTAAAGAAACAGACGAACAGCTAATAAAGCAGAAAGAAACTTACGACAGCTAACGGTTCAAAATACGACCGCAAAAATAGCCTGCTACAGTAACTCCAGCATTCATCCGACATGTTTGAGGATTGCCGTTACATGGGTTAAGTTAACCAAAATCAGGTTTGAAATTCTTACAACAAAGTTCCGTTTTTGACGTGTAACTCCGAGAGGCGTAACTCATCTCAGTTATTACATGTTTCGTGAATGAGCAAAAGAATATTCTCTCTAATGAATAATTAGGTCTCCTAGAAGAAGCATGAGTACGTCCTGTAGATCTCCGCCGACATTCCCGCGAGTTTGTCTGATACTCAAGATATTTATCTGAGTATTTCGAAGCCTCGAAGGAATTTTCTGAAATTATTCTTGGCGCCGCTTCGACAGTTGAGTACGGTGAAAATCCCGTTCTTAATGAGACAACCCACTGTTCAAAAATATGGTATTTCTTTGGCAATATGCCAGTAAACTTATGCCAGTGAAGTATGTCGACTAAGGAGAACCTTATACTTCACAGCTAATCAAGTTATAAGTCATTTCACGCGATACGCAAGGTTGGGCACTTATTGTTAATATTCGGGGTACTGTATAAGCCCTAATTTTGAGATGTCGAAGATCATAAGAAGTATTTCAACCGCATAAAACGGTGATATCAAAATTGTAGTGTCCAAAAGGAGAAACATTTGTATCTGGCCTAATCTAAACCTTCCTCTGTATTAAAGGAACATATAGAACTGAAATCCAATGTGCACGTACTCGGAGCGGGTCAATCGTAGAAGAGGGGTGAAACACTAACGAAAAAATCGAAAGGTTGAGATTTTGAAAACCACTGACCACATTTCTAGTGTTGCTCGTCGTGCTAGTAGTTCGTTGCTGCCTCGGTTCTTCAATAATCTACAAAAGCACCGTCAATTTCTCATAGTTAAGCAAACAAAATAAGCGGGCGGGAAGATCGAGAGGTTAAGAGCACAGTTTTGGGATATCGATAATCAGGGTTCAATTCCGTCGCAGCAGAAACCCTTGTGTAGCTTCGAAATAGCTGAGAATTGTGTCGGTACCCGCGTCAGAATCAGATCGGTAGAGGAAAAACTGTCAGGATCTCAAGACTGATCGGTGGTCGATCGAAGAAAAAAGAAAGAAAGAAAGAAAGAAAGAAAGAAGATGAGGCGACTACCAAGAAAGACGTACTCGTATTTGATATGGATAAAAAATAGAGTTGTGAAATAAAAAGAAAATAAATAGGTAGCAGTGAACGTACCTCCACATACGCTCCAAGCGGGCATTTCCTTCGTGAGGTACGGCCCGGCTGACCGGCACCACGTTGTCTTCCACAAACTTCAGCATTGATCCTCGGTACTATCGGAGATACATCAAGCACTATAGGATTAGAGCTGGTGCCCAGATCCTCTACTGATCTCGAAGCGACCGACGCTGGAAGCCTGCCACCTTCCCCTTGCCCTTGTTCACTTTCACTTTCATCCGCCATGGAGTTTCTTAGGAGATTACAGAACTTTTACTAAAATAGAACCAATTCAGCATCTAGCAAAACAACCTGATGAGCTTCTCGGAATATGCAGAAGACAGACAATTAACCACTCATCGAAAATGAGAAATTCAGAAAACAACAGAACAAAACAATGAGAAATAGATTTGTAGAAGTAACAAAACTCGTTCGTGAATATGACGACGAATAGTATGCGTATTCGTTTTGAGCAGCTATGTTATCTCAACACCAATCAACAGACGCCAGTTAAGCCGTCGAGTATAAATGGGCCTTTAGGCTCATTATTCAACAAAAGCAAAAGCCCATGTCGAGGAAATAAGCGCCATGTTATTCTTACATCGACTATTCAACACAACATTGGTCACAACACAGGCAAAATATTTGACTGGACGCTGGTAACTAACTCCATTGGAATCCGAAGCCTACAATGAGTTTGATCGGAAGCGAGTGCACTTCAAGCACATCACACGCTCTTTTCCCGCATCTAACTTTTCCCAAAAGATATTGCATGGTACTGCGCTAAGAGGAGCTACTGAAACTGGCACAGTCGAGAGATCGACCCTCGCCCAGGCTAACCGAGCCGTTTATTTTTCCGAGATAAAATAATGCCAGATTTTTCGGAAAGGGAAGACGCTTACATCTAGAGTGGATAGCTCTGCAAGTAACTGTATTGACCAAACACGTATTGAGACAGCCTTTCACGATTCTGAGCAGAAGACAAATGCAAGGCGCATCTTTAGGAGATCGCTCAACGTCTACCACTTTGATTTTACTTTACCTTCACCATTCCCAATGTAAATCTGTTTTTTTTTGTTAAGAAATCTTCCCTCGACACTAATCTACTCAGGCCACGAAAGAGTTAAACTAGTTAGGGCGCTTTCAGAAATGTTACCCCTGCTGAAAAATCATGAGATTCAAACCAAACATAACGAAAAATGGAAAAGGAAGCTCTCGTTGCAAGCGCAATGGATTAGCCGTGCACTTGGATAAGGAAGTTGAACGAAGTATACGGCACATAAAATCTTGCACTATCTTGCACTACACGAAATGCACCAAGTACCGGTGAATAGCGCCGAACTTCACTTCGTGGCACCTTCGACCACCTTTCCGAAACACTACACAGCGAAAGACCAAAAACAATGATGAAAGAGGAAAAACGAACAATTGAAGCTGAGCAACGAAAAGTCTGAGATACGTGGAGCGTTGAACCAAATCCAATGCAGAACCACGATTAAAAACAATATTTAATTCTATGATCCACAACTTTATGTCGTTTTTTAATAGTTACAGGTTTTGCCTTCAGTTTAAAAGGAATGGATATGAAAATCGTACACCAGTCCTTCTTCACTGAGTGCCATCGGTGCAGGATTGAGAACCTTAAAAGAGTGTTGTATTTTTGCTACTTGTCATGCAAAATCAAGTTTCAGCATAAAAGATCTTGAATTATATGACACTACAAATTGACCATTGCTATGCCTCCACTTGTCTCATATTTTGTTACGATGCCACAACAAAAGCACTGACCTGATGACACATATCAATCCGCATAATTACATAGCGCGGTGTGATAAACCCATAATCATGAGGCATTCTTAATAACATGCGTTCTTTTTCTAGATTGAATGGCAGTTGACGAGCCTAAATAATGAGGGTGTTCAACAATCCAAAAAATAAAACAAATAAAATAACCAGGAACTTGCAAAGTTCATCTACAACCGATAGATGAATTCACTAATTATTTCACCGCAGGCACGACCGAATTACTTGGAGAACTGGTGGTAAAGAGGTTAATAATCAGATCAATCAGAGAACTACCAGAAAGTGAGAGCCCATTATTCAGTACAATTTATATATGCAAAACACTTCAAAAAAGATCTAAATAGACGTTCTTGAAAAAAAAACATAATTAATCTCCAATTCTGTTTTCTGAAATAAATGAGCACATAGCTGGACCTCGAAAAACAGCACTTGAGAAACGAAAAAATTAGAACTATGAAAAAATCATGTCGAAAAGATCTAAAATATACTGCTGTAAATGACTTACCATTTTGTACAACTCGTTTTTTCGCAGCAACGCTGCAAGAATGATTGTGTACTTGAAATACGGCGCCTCTAATGTGTTCCCTACAGCATCGCGTGGAACAATGTTGGCTGAGTGTATCATCCGTGCTAAGCTCCCTAAAAGGATGCTATATCAGTATCATAAATAAGAAAACAAAAGATGGAAAAATGGCACAGCTTTCGAAGAGAGTAATGTTCACCGTGTCACTAAACCGTGCGTCGATATTTTGAAATTAAAACCTTGTACGTAAACTGTTGATGGATAATTTCAAAACTGCTGATCCCGTAATCTGCTAATCTGATGATCTAATCCCCTCTTATTCTCCGAGATGCGTTGTTTCACGGACGTGTAAGCACGTTCTTAGGGGAGCGATCAACGCCGTCCACTTTACGCGCTTCACTAACATTGAAATTGCTACATTCTTCTTTTACATCGCATCAAAATGTGATTACAAGTCGACTGTTTATTCAAGTTGTAAACAACCATAAAGCAAAGAATAGAGTTTCAGCCGCATCCATCTGCCTCACGATTAAGCTCATAAGGTTTGTACCACCAAATCGAAAAAAGAGCATTATAAACTTAGTGGCGTCGGGTCGACTATGCCAAACGATGAACCCCACCCACAGCACCATCTCATAACTTTTGCGGAACAGATTCTGAACATCGTTTCGGACCCATCCGAGGAAATGTGGCTTAACAAACGTCAAAACGGCAGCATGCCTGACTATCAATTCGGTACATTACCTCGTTCAGATCCAAAGCCGTCCCAGTTGTAGACGAAGCCATTAAATCCGACGAAATCGGAGTCTGTGACCTAGAAACCACTCAATTTCAAAGATAGTGCCTCATAATATACAACAGTTACGTTCAGCAGTTACCAACCATTAGAGCTGAACGCTGAGTGTCCTTCAACTCCCACGCAAACTTACGATGTACGTCTAGCACAGAACTCCCAAGTACTAGGGGTGCCAACGTTTCAACCTTTCTCTGAAATAACACAAAAAATCACCAGCAATATAAACAGAATAATAAGAAAAGCAATACCTACTCCTACTACAGCGTCGAGTATCACTCGAAAAACCCTACGTCCGCCTTTGACTAGGTCGTCGCTGGTCATAGAAAGGCTAGGTTCCGCACCGAGAACGACGATTTTCGTCTGAATGAAACACTATAGAAGTTGAAAAGAGGAGTATTTAAAGCCCTGTACATACCTTAAGCCACTTTAGGTAAGCGACAGCATTCGTCCACATATCGGAATTTTTATATTCCGTGAGAACCAGACTGTTTTCTTCTTTGAAACATAATCCCTTAATATAAAAGACCATAGATTGAAAAAAAAACTAGTGAATTCTTATGAAACGTACATTCTGGTATTTGCTAGCTGTCTCACTGGAGTCCCTAGTTAACGAAAACGCTTTTTGATCCGATGGATAGCGACTTTGTTGCCTCAACGGTGCTCGATTCCTTGAAGCACACTTGGAAACGGTCTTCGAAAGAAAAATAAGATGAAAAAAAATGAAAGGAAATATCTCTCTCGGGTTTCGTTTCTCTTCAGTGCATGCTGAGTGCAAACAAAGTAGAAAACGAAAAAATAAACTGGAATTGAAATAAATTGTGAGGAGCTCCGGACTGTTGAAGTGCGTAAATGATTGAAAGAACACGATTAATAGAAAGCTTATGGCAGAAAAGAAACAATAAGACGGAAAGAATGGGAAGATATTGCAACTGTTAACCATCGGTCATGACAAAAAATTGTTGTAAGCAAAACAACTGAATGTTGTTAAGATAACTTACCAAACCTTTGCCAAACCGTAGATATCAGCATACTCGTCGTCTGCGTTAGACGTGCAAGTAGAGCGGTAAACTGAAAACTTGCAGAAAGTTTAGCAGGAATCGCTATCTGGAAATCTGACTGTCTCAAAACGACTTTTATGGCTGTTTCTTCATCAGCGCAATTACAAGTTCAATATTTCAGTAGTTGTAGTAAGAGCGGTTGAACCCGTTTGAACCTGACGTGAATCAAATTAAAAAATAACTAATTGTGCGAAAATAACGATCATAATTTGCATATAAATAATGAATAAATAGCATAAACCGACGGACACAAATACAAATATATTATGTGAACACGCATTGATAAGAAAAGAAAATCTAGCTCTGCATAAAATCGAAACAAAAAAGTCGAACACCAATATAATCGTCGACACTTACCACGAAAAGAACACGACGGCTTAGCGACTTGACATAGCAGCTGTATGGATTTCTTCGCAAGGTATACCATAAGAGAATTTTTTGAGCCTAAAGTACATCCTTTTTCAGAGGAAACCAGCGCCATATTGACATGTTTACACATTAGGTAACAAGTTAGAAGAATATGCCCATCGAATTCATCATTTGAGTGAACGAGTCAAATTCTGTAAAATTTATTGCACAATATACAAACAAAAAGGACGAGTTCAGGCAACACTGCTTAGCCGCCAGCTCAACAGTCTTCAACGGCCAGTTCAAGCCATACAATATGAACAATGTCGTTTCAGGTGAAGGAAACGAGATCACAGGTGGTGAAATACGAAAGCAAATGTCAAAAACATGTAAAAAGAGGAGTATTAATTCTAAGTGGCAAATTAATGAGCACTGAAAACTCGACGCCTACATTGCTTATGTTACATAACCAAGTACTGAAATTCGAGCAAGTTCACATCGGGATCCACTTTGCCCCTACCGATTATTTTATTACCCAGAGTGATCCAAGCGAAAACGAGTCTCGGAGAAGCGTACCCATACCCATCGGGCATTGGCAGGAACTCCGGTTTACTGCCGTCTTCTATCAAAGGCACGTCTTTCACCTGTGAAACAAATGGCTATCGAAAATGGGGACTCTGAGGTGGTAAATATTTGACATACCGCATCGAAAAGCATCTGCTTCTTGTAGAACGCACAGCAAAGCAAAGTATATGTGATGTGAGGAACTTTGTTGCGCAACAATGGTCTAATTAATTGGAATGGACCTGTAATCGACGACAGAGCAATACCTATTAGGAACACATATGAAAACATGAGAAAAGATCAACCAAAGAAGATGAAGAAATATCTGGCAACGATGTTCAGCATTTTTGACGATTTGCTACTTCAGCTGCTAAAGCTGAAGTAGCACATTTTCCAGCAGCTCGATGGCATAAAAATGATTCAGAAGGATGTCGCATTAGAACGATGAACTTACCAAGAACTCCAGGAGCGAAAGCATAGACGTCGTCCTCGGTAAGGTTAAGTAACTCCCGTTGTCGAGCGCTCATTTGTGAGCCGGCCGCTTCAAACCTGTGAACTAGGTCTTCTCCGCAGTAGTTTCTAGCAACCAAATCGGCCATTTTGTCCTGAAACGCAAGCGGCAAAATTTCGCAACAAAACGACACCAATAGATCGATGCTATTTGGGTATTTTCAGGTAATAAGGTGGTAAAGGTAAAGGTGTCGGCGTTAATCAGTCCCCAAAGGACGCGCCGCCGCATTCGTGTTCAATTCAGAATCGTAGAGGCTTGGTGAATGCGTATTTGGCCTGAAAAATGACCTGCGGGGGCCAGCCGCTATGCCAGGTCAGTGTCTTTACCCTCCCAGACTAGTCTGATACCAATTTACACGACCCCGGAGGGATGGAAGGCTTGGTTAGCTCGGGCCCGGATCGATCGCTCTACCGTGCGGGTGACAGAAGCGCCTCTTACCACTGCACCACGCGGACCCTATTTTTTCTTGATGGCAAAATTTTCAGGGAATGGGTTAAAAATAATCGGTCGGCGGTCACCTTGAAAGTCACGGCAGTATCAATTCAGTTCAGCTAAGAATATACCAGTGAGGACAATAATTTTATCAACTCCTTTGAACGTTGAACGCTCGATATGAGCAGTTTTTTTTCGAATGTTACCTTTTATGATAATCAATAGTCAGGACCTTTTTTGAGCGCCGAGTAAAATCATTTACCTAGAGCAAGATGAACTACCGCTAACAAGAGCACGCCCACTTCTTCGCATTATTACGCAACTGAGTTCACTCTTGAAGGTAAAAAGTAAAATTGTTAGCTATGATCAGTCCTTAAGGGCACTGATGTCCCCGCATTGGCCAACTTTTGTGAGATTAGGGAGTTACATACCACCCTTACTTAAGAAGCTGAGTGTCTGTGAACACGTATTGTATTGTTTATTACATGTAATCGGGACATGCAACCACAACAAAACAAAAGCAACAATACAGAACCACTGAATAATAAAAATTAAAGAGTAGACAAAGAAAGGAGGAGCTATTAGGAATGAGGAATAGGACTACCTAGATCGGCGGAATCGTCGGATGAGGCACCACTGGATTTAGTTGAGGATTTGAACGCTTGAGCAGACTTTGATACGCCCTACCGGCCCTATGAACAAAAAAGTTTGCTCTTACCGAAGTCCTGACCAACGGAAGATAGATTTTAGTTGACTGACCCCTAGTCCTGGAAGCATGCAATTGAAAGAAATTACCCTTGACTTTGAGACGGCCTAGGAGAATTTTACGTATAATGTATTGATGGCAAAATTGAGAAGCAGTAGGTAAGATCGATTTGAAGTAGCAGCAGTAAGGATGCTGTTACTGAAGTATATAGTGGAGCGAGAGAAGCCACTAGAATTCAAAGGATCCATTGCTATGTTCTAAATTCCAGATCAAATGCTTCTGCGTCGCAAATGAAAACGCCTTCAAAAACGAGCCCACGAACATAAAGTTTAGGCTTAGTACACAATAACAAAATAACGAACGAAAAAAGGAGAAAGAAACAAGGGAAAACCAGACTTACTTGATATGCATGCTGGCTGATCACCTCAAACACTTTCTTGGTTCCAGTACGCACCTCCATTTCATCGAAAATACCAGTAGACTTGAATAGCTCATAGTTACCTTTCGCCTAAAGCAACAAGGTAGTACGTCGCAAATGCTGAAAGCGTTGATATTCGCCTAACAGTTGCAAGTAGGTAAAACTGCAATTACAATAACAATGACATACACGGATTCTTCTGAAAAAGTGCCTCAGTATCATCATGCCAAATGGGACCATATTGACAAAGCCTCGCTCAGGTCTCAGCTCGACCTAAACAGATACTTATGAGTTATGAGTTCAGAATGGTGCAGTTATTATTTAACCATGAAAACACTTAAGGAAAAAACGAACAAAGCACTTGTGCAGTTGGAAACAAGTGCACACATGGGTTTACAGGTTGCTGAAATTGAGAAAAAAAATTAAATTTAACTACCGGATGCATCATTTTCCCGAGGAACTGTCGCTCGATCATCGCGAATGGCTGCTCTTCACGTGGCCATTCAAGCGGGTTTTTCGGAAATCGCTGTCTGAAGATAAACAGTAGCCTTCTCATACTTGATAGAATGGTCCAACTAGAAGAGAATAGCAAAGACTCACACAATTTTGAGCACGCTGTCGCTATTTTCACCGAGCTTCTGTTTCAACAAAAGACTAGTAACATGCGACTGATCTGAAATATTTCCATATCATTTTCACAACTTTAATGTAGAACATGATGCAAGACCGTGGCAAGCAGACTCGATCTTCGTCCTTCAAATTTTCGAACGGAACTTCGTTTATATAAGGTTTGGCTTAGTTTCGGGATTCCATAACACTATTAGCACAGCTGTTTATAAAACTGAGCGATCAAAAGCTCGAAGTGATACCCTCAACTATAGAGTCATAGAGAACGGTTAGGAAGACGCATCTCATTGTACATACTGTGTATGGTACCGTCTTATTCATGCTCCACAGTTATTATTGCAATACCTATTCAACTCCTCGGAGTATTTCGAATCGATTTTAAATGCCAACACCCCAATATTTCATCCTCGAACACCAAATTGAGTAGGCTTCTGTGAACACATAAGGCATCTCCAACGCACTGAGAAGGTTCCACATATTCTTATCTGGGGAGTCAATTTCCTTATTCGCTACAAACACTGGAGCATTCCGGCAAATAACTTTAATAATTTTGCCAGTTCCAGGAATTTCCAACTGCAATTACCTCCTTCTACTTAAACCTGAAATACATTCACATCGTAATGATTGCAGTTGACCCTCTTCGGCGTTTTCTTCCCATTTTATTTTTCCTAGTAGCGGTTGTCTTGAACAACGTAGAATATAAATAAATGATACCAACCTGATCCGGGTGGATTTTGTCCAATTCCACTTGCTGATACCCATTTTGAGGTGCTAAGTAGTCGTATCCGAGTGGAAAATTGAGTGAAATTGCGGGCTAATCTTGTCATAAGAACTTATTGGATACAGAAGTTACTTAGCAGATGTCGTCAGCTCCAAGAAAAACGAAACAAAGACCCTGAGCACGAAAAGCAGGCGTACTCTGTATTCATCACGCTTGAAACAGATGTTCGTCGTAAGCATTTGAATTGACGCCATTTTGCGGCCTCGCCATTGTTATTGAACTCGTCGATTTCAGGGACTTCAAATCGCTGTTTTCCACATCAGTTTGAAACTGAGGATTTGTGGGGACGATCACTGGTGTTGCAGTGGTTTAAGGAGCATCAGCAGTTCGCCGCTCTTTGTCGGGAGTCGAGATCGTTGAATTGGTTAAGAGGGTATACGCATCCAGGGGATGCAGTCACGTAGTGTCCTGTTGAATGCAAGGTCTCGCGTCCCTTTCGCGTGCCAAGGTAGACCATTGGGTACTGCTCGCTCGAGGAACACGAAGAGCATCGAACCTATCGTTCAGGGATTTGACGAAGAAGTCCGACCAGCGCACGAGTGGGCGAGCCGGTGTTCTTCTGACGTCGCGTGGAATCCAGTCAGTAACGGCTCTCGTTCAACGGTCGCCGCGGAATCGCATTACGTGTCTGGCCCACCTGATCTTCGACAACTTGGCCCATGCGACTAGGTCTCTGATCTTCGACTGTCGACGTAGCTCGGAGCTCCGTATGCCGTCTCTCGCCTGGATGAAGCGAGTCACTCCGAGCATCCCTCTCTCTATACTTCGTTGCGCGACGCAAATCCCATGCTCACCGTGCTTGCGTAGCGTCCAGGATTTTTAAGCATATGCCAACGCTGAAAAAAGAACCGTGAGACGAAGAGATGGGCGCTGAGTCGGGTATTCTTCGTCTTACTCACTACTTCAACATTTTTGAAAGCGCGGCAAGCCACTCGTTTCCTCGTGCCCAGCTCTGG